>VWZN01015840.1:2039-13190 GCA_013396955.1 Regulus satrapa | reverse complement strand
CCCTTATTCTCTCCCCCCCCCCCCCCAAGCTCATCTTTCCCTATTTCTTTATCTTCCCTTTTCTTTCCCTCATATTTACTATCAAATAAAATCCATTCTATTGTCACTGGCATATGGTCTCATTTGCACCTTATTTCAGTCTGAGGAATACCTAAATAATTTTAATAACCCGACCTTAACACTATGGGCTGCAGGGGAATCTCAGCTCCAGCACCTAGACCACTTCCTCCCCCTCCTTCTGCACTGACCTTGGTGTCTACAAAGTTGTTTCTCTCACATATTCTCACTCCACTCTTCTCTGGCTGCAATTACATCTGTGCCATAACTCTTTTCCTTCTTATATGTTACTCCAGAGGCATTACTACCATCACTGATTGACTCAGCATTGGCCAGCAGCAGGTCCATCTTGGAGCCACTCGGCATGGGCTCTGTCAGACATGAGGGTTAAAGAAGTCACCCCTGTAACTCCACGTGCTACTAAAACCCATTACAGCATCTGAAAGAGCAGCTATGCCCACTTATATGCTAACAAGGAAACCTAGGCAGGTAGCAATATTTTTACACCTAGATAGTATGAAGAGACTAGTGAGTACTGGACCAACTTCACTATTAAGACACAAACCTACAAGGATTCAATACTTAATTACTTCACACAGGAGGGTGCAAAAATACTAAATAGCAACTCTTTTAATGTAAGCTTACAGTTCATCAATTGGTACACATCTTCAGAGTTCATATATGCTTGAATAATCCTTGCAAGGACCACTTGAAGCTCAACTATAATTGAGCTACTAATCCACAAATGTTTCCTCAAATCAAACAACAAAATGCTCAAAATGAAAATGCTCAAAACAAATATGCTTAAAACACAGCCCCTCCCCCAGTGGTCACCACCACCAAATGACCCTAAAGGTGCAATCCAAACACAGCTGTAATATATTCTCCTGTGGGACCTGGCTGATGTAGTTGCCAAGCATCTCTCCATGATATTTGAAAAGTCATGGCTGTTAGGTGAAGTCCATGGAGACTGAAAAAAGGAAACATTATACTCATCTTTAAAAAGGGTTAAAAGGAGGACCCTGGGAACTACCAACCTGTCAGTCTCACTTCTGTGCATGGGAAGATCCTGGAAGACATCTTCCTAGAAGCTCTGCTAAGGCACATGAAGGAGAGGGAGGTGATTCGGGACAGCCAGCACAGCTCCAAAGGGCAAAACCTGCCTCACCAACCTGTGATCTTCTGTGATGGAGTGACTACATCAGTGGACAAGGGAAGGGCTATGGATGTAATTTATCCGAACTTCTGTAAAGCATTTGACACAGTCCCCCACAACATCCTTCTCACTAAATTGGAGAGGGATGGATTTGAGGGATGGATAGGAACTGGTTAGACAGTCTCATTAAGAGGGTATTTGTCAACGGCTCAGTCTCAATGAACATCAGCGACAAGTGGTGTCCCTCAGGGGTCCATTTTGGGACCAGGGCTATTCAACATCTCTGTCAATGACATAGATAGTGGGATCAAGGGCACCCTCAGCAAGTTTGCGGATGACACCAAGCTTAGTGGTGCTGTTCACACACCTGAAGGATGGGATGGCACCCAGAGGGACCTGGACAAGTGAAGAAGTCAGCCCATGAGAACCTCATGAGGTTTAAAAAGACCAAATGCTGGTGCTGCACCTGGGTCAGGTCAACCCATGGTATCAACACAGGCTGGGGGATGAACGGATTGAGAGCAGTCCTGCCAAGAAAGATTTGAGGGTGCTGGTGGATGAGAGGTTGGACATGAGCTGGCAATGTGCACTTGTAGCTTAGAAAGGAAATCATATCCTGGGCTGCATTCAAAGCAGCATGGCCAGCAGATCAAGGCAGGGGATTTTGCCCCTCTGCTTTGGTGAGACCTCTCCTGGAGTGCTGCATCCAGCTCTGGGAGCCACAGCACAGGAAGGACATAGACCTGTTTGCACAAGTCCAGAGGAGGCCACCAAGTTGATTAGAGGGCTGGAGCACCACTCCTGTGTGGAAAGGCTGAGAGAATTGGAATTGTTCAGCCTGGAGAAGACAAGGCTCCAGGGTGACCTTAAAGAAGCCTTACAATACCTGAAGGGAGCCTACAAGAGAGATGAAGAAAGACTATATAAGGACATGTAGTGACAGGACAAGGGGGAATGGCTTTAAACTGAAAGGGGGAAAGGTTCGATTGGAGATTATGAAGAAATTCTTTATTGTGAGGGTGGTGAGGCCCTGGGACAGGTTGCTCAGAGAAGCTGTGGATGTCCCATCCCTGGAAGCATTCAAGGCCAGGCTGGATGGGGCATTGAGCAACCTGGTCTAATGGAAGGTGTTTCTGCCCATGGCAGAGGGGTTGGAACCAGATGATCTTTATGGTCTCGTCCAACCCAAACCATTCTGTAATTCTGTTATATTCCTATATTCTTTAGTTATCTCCATTGTACTCCCCTGACAACTCATTTTGATACCAAAAAGGTTATTTCAATTTCTACTGTGACTGTGAGCCTTTAGCAGAGAAACAAGGCCTGCAGAAACTTCTCTCCAAGCGAGTACATTACAAGACAAAGAAGAGACATCTGGCTCAGAAATGCAGCTACAGCCAAAACAAGGACTGAGTTTAGGAACTTGGGAAACATGAGGAGGGTTTTATGGTAATGGCCAAATTATAATATGCATGTAGTGACTTTATGTTAGCAACACACTGGTAGAAACTGGGAGACACGTTAGGAGGAGTTATCCCCTGTACCACTGCAGGTGCCTGAATAAATTATGCCCTCTTGAACACTAAATTGGTGTTAAGGGGTCTTATTCAACCATTTTAGGTAATTTGGTGATACTTCAAACAGTCAATTAAGCACAATCTTAAATCATTACTATCATTAAGAAAATGAGGCATTAATATATTTCACAATAAAGCAAATTCACAAAGGGATGAGACAGCAGGAAAAGCAGAGATGGACATTTTCCTCTAGTCCAAAGTCCTTAATCCAGATGTCTGGAGAAGGAATCCTATAGAGAAATCAAGGGATTCTAAAGGAGCAATAAGTGGTAGATTATTTATCCTGATTTCATCTGGGACAAGAGCTCATTTTCTTCTCAGTACCTGGTACAGTGCTGTGTTTTGGATTCAGTATGAGAATAATGCTGATAATACACTGATGTTTTGGTTGCTGCTGAGCAGTCCTTACCCTGAGTCAAGGGCTTTTCAGTGTCTCATGCTCTGCCAGTGAGGAGCTACACACAAAGCTGGGAGCGAGCACAGCTGAGACAGCTGACCTAAACTGGCCAAAAGGATATTCCACACCATAGAACATCATGCCCAGTACATAAACTGGAGATGGGAGGCTTAGCCAGGAGCTGCGGATCACTGCTTGGGGACAGACTGGGCATTGGTCACTGGGTGGTGAGCAACTGTATTGTGCATCACTTGTTTCTCTAGGGTTCTGTTACTCTCTCTTTATCCCCCCCCACATAATTACAAATATTATTAGTAGTAGTAGTATTAGTTTAATATCAACAACAACAATATTTTATTTACATTATTAAATTGTTCTTATCTCAACCCATGAGATTTATCTTTTCTTTTCAATTATCCTCCCAACTGGGGGGAAGATGGGTGTGGAGGGGGGAATGAGTGAATGGCTGTGTGGTTAGAAGTTGCTAAGTGAAGTTAAACCACAACAGTCCTTTTTGGTACCCAATAGAGGGCACAAAGGATTAAAATAATATATCTTAACCAGAGCCTGTTAAAACAAATTTGTTATAAGTATTTATTCTATTAGTTTAGTAGTTGCTGGTCAAAATGTTTTTTTCATTTGCTCTTAGAGTTCCTGGGCTTTTGCTCATGGGCACATTATATAATACTGTGTCATGGTTTGACCCTGGCTAGATGCCAGGCACCCATGAAAGCTGCTTGCTCACCCCCCACTGCAGCTGGACAGAAGGGAGGAAATATAATGAAGGGTTCATGAGTTGATATAAGGATCAGGAGAGATCACTCACTAAATACCATCAAGGGCAAAACAGGCTCACCTTAGAGATCTAAAGTAAATGTATTGCTAACAAAATCAAAGCAGAATACTGAGAAGTAAGATAAACCCTTAAAAACACCTTCACCCCATTCCTCCCTCCATCCCAGGTCTACCTCCTACCCCAGAGGCACAAGGAGGCAGGAAATGGGATTTATAGTCAATTCATCACCCATAGCTTCTCCTGCTGTTCAGGGAGAGGAGTCCTTCCCCTGCTGCAGCTGTGGGGTCCCTCTCAGGTGAGGGAGTTCTTTGCAAACTTCTCTGACATGGCTCCATCTCGCAAGCAGAAGCTCTCTGTGAACTGCTGCAATGTGAGTTCCTCCCACGGACAGCAGACCTCCTCAAACTGCTGCAGCATAGGTCACTCTTCCACAGGGTGCAGTCCTTCAAGGACATGCTGTTCCAGCCTGGGAGCAAGGCCTGTCTTCCCTCAGGTCTCCCACAGGATCACAGCCTCCTCTGGGCATTCATCTACTCTGGTGTGGGCTCCTCCATGGGCTACAGGTGGATCTCTACATCCCCTGTGGATCCCCATGGGCTGCAGGGAGACAGCCTGCTTCACCATGGTCCTCACCATGGCCTGCAGAGGAATCTCATTTCTGGAACCTGGAGCACCTCCTCCCCCTCCTTCACTGACCTTGGTGTCTGCATGTTCTCATATTCTCACTCCTACTCCTCTCTAGCTGGAATTAAAACTGTGCCCCAAACTGTTTTGATTTCTCCTTAAATATGTTATGACAGAGCTGTTACCACCATCTCTAATTGGTCCAGCCTTGGTCAGCAGCATGTCTATCTTCAGAGCCATCAGGGTTTAACTCTGTCAGATATGGTGGAAGCTTCTAGCAGCTTCTCACAGAAGCCACCTCTGGGCCCCCCCCACTACCAAGAACCAGGCTGTGCAAAACCAATACATACTGGTTTTGGTGTATGTATCCCCTGTGAAGTAGTGGTTTCTGATATGAAAGAATCATTGGTCATGAACCTAATTTGGTATGTGTAATCAGAATTGAGGTCCCCTCTTTAATTCAGGAGACATCTTGGGGGGAAAATCAATAATTACACATTTTATCTTTTTTCCTTGGGGACCCAACATATGGGATAAAAATCTTTAAACTTTTCCTTTCTTTTACCTTTGGAAACTCTCCGTCCCTCCAGGTTGAATATACTGATTACAGTAGCATTTCAGAATTTTAAAGACTGTTATTATCCTTTGAATACCCTTAAATCCAATGTGGTCCTTTTCCTAGAAATAAGCATGGGCTTGCTTATGGTTCAGATCTTGTTTAGGGTTAAGCAACAAACTGGTCACCCCAACCCCATCACAAGCACTGCAAATTGAGGAAGAAGGGACTGTAGCTACTCAAACTTTGGCAACAAGCATTGTGGCTACTTCAATCCCCATGACAAGCAGTGCAGCCACTAAAACTCCAGCGACGGGCACTGCAGCTCCTTCTGTTGCTGCAAGATGCACTGCAGCTATTAAAATTCTGGTGATAAGCATTGGGGCTACTCAAGCTACTTTAACCCTTGTGACAAGTACTGTGACTACTCAAATCCCAGTGATGGATGCTACAGCCAGACTTCAACAATAGGAAGTGCAGCTGAACAAGAGAACCAACCTATGTTGGTATCAGTCACCCCTAGACACAAGAAGAAATGCACACAAAAATCATCTTGTTTAGTAAAGGGCAAGGATGGCAAAGCAGGGCCATCACAGGAACAGGAGGAAGAGGCAGAAAAAGACCAAGAGGCAACCATTTCATCCCTATCCCTGAGTGAACTGTGGAAGATGAGAAAAATATTTCAGCCATCATCCCAGTGTGCACATTACCACCTGGCTGCTCCGATGCTGGGATAATGGGGTTAGCAGTTTGAAATAAGAGGGTAAGGAAGGCAAGCAGGTGATATAATTTTCTACAGAAGCAAGCATTGACCCTTCTGCTGTGTGTTTGCTGAAAACTGAAGAACAGGTGCTGATCACTACCACATATGTGCACCAGAAGCTATATCACACCGAGACTCTGTAATTCCCATCCATAAGCTGATTCATGAACTGGGGAGTCAAGGAGTGATCAGCAGGACCTTCTCACCTTTTAACAGCCCCATATGGCCAGTGTGAAACTCTAACAGAGAATGGAGGCCAGGAATAGACTACTGTGGCCTGAATGAAATCATGCCACCTCTGAGTGCTGCTGTACATGTTGGAACTTCAATATGAGCTGGAGTCAAAGGCAGCTAGTGCTGCCACAACTAGTATTGCTAATGTATTTTTTTCAATCGCTCTGGCAGCAGAGTGCAGGCCACAGTTCCTTTTCACTTGGAAGGGTGTCCAGTATACCTGGAATCAACTGCACCAGGGTGGAAACACAGCCCCACTATTTGNGCCACCTCTGAGTGCTGCTGTACATGTTGGAACTTCAATATGAGCTGGAGTCAAAGGCAGCTAGTGCTGCCACAACTAGTATTGCTAATGTATTTTTTTCAATCGCTCTGGCAGCAGAGTGCAGGCCACAGTTCCTTTTCACTTGGAAGGGTGTCCAGTATACCTGGAATCAACTGCACCAGGGTGGAAACACAGCCCCACTATTTGCCATGGACTGATCCAGACTACACAGGGTGAAGCTCTGGAACACCTGCAATACATTGATGACATTGTGTGGGGCAACACAGCAGAAGTTTTTGAGAAAGGGAAGAAAATAATCCAAATCCTTCTGAAAGTGGGTTTTGCCATAAAACAAAGTAAGGTAATGGAACCTGCACAGGAGATCCAGCTTTTAGAAATAAAATGGCAAGTTGGACATTGTCAGATCCCAGTAGAAGTGATTAACAAGATAACAGTGATGTCTCCACCAACTAACAAGAAAGAAACACAAGCTTTTTTAGGTGTTGTGGGACTTTGGAGAATGCACATTCCAAATTACAGCCTGATTGTCAGCCCTCTGTATCATGTGACCCAGAAGAATGATTTCCAATAGGGCACTCAGCCAGGACAAGCCTTTGAACAAATCAAGCAGGAGACAGTGCATGCTGTAGCTCTCAGGCCAGTCAAAACAGGGCAAGATGTAAAAAATGTGCTTTATACTGCAGCTGGGGAGAATGTCCCTACCTGGAGCCTCTGGCAGAAAGCACCAGGGGAGACTCAAGGTCAACCCCTATTGTTTTAGGGTTGGGGATAGAGAGGATCTGAAGCCCACTATACTCCAACTGAAAAGGAGATGCTGGCACCTTATGAAGGTATCCAAATCACTTTGGAGGTGATTGGAACTGAAGCACAGCTCCTCCTGGCATCCTAATTGCCAGTGCTGGGCTGGATGTTCAAAGGGAAGGTCTTCTCTACACATCATGCAACAGATGCTACATGGAGTAAATGGGTTGCACTGATCACACAAGCTCACATAGGAAATCCCAGTCATCCACAAATCTTAGAAGTGATCACGGACTGGCCAGAAGACAAAGATTTTGTAATGTCACCAGAGAAGGAGATAATACATGCTGAAGAGGCCCCACTGTATAATAAATTAACAGAAAGTGAGAGGCATTATGCCTTGTTTACTGATGGATCCTGCCATCTTGTGGAAAAGCATCAGAAATGGAAAGCAGCTATATGGAGTCCCCTACAAGAAGTCTGAAAACTGAAGGAGAAGGTGAATCGAGTCACTTTGCAGAGGTGAAAGCCATCCAGGCGGCCATAGACATTGCTGAATGAGAAAAACAGTCAATACTTTATACTGACTCATGGATGGTGGCAAATGCCCTCTGGGGGTGGTTGCAATAATGGAAGCAGAATAACTGGCAGTGCAGAGATAAAGCCATCTGGGCTGCTGCACTGTGGCAAGATACTGCTGCTTAGGTAGAGAGAACCTGGCTGTGAAGGTGCATCATGTAGATGCTCATGTTTTCAAGAGTTCGGCCACTGAAGAACATCAGAACAGCCAGCAGGTGGATCAGGCTGCTAGGATTGAAGAGGGTCAGGTGGATTTGGATTGGCAACATAAGGGTGAATTATTTCTAGCTCAGTGGGCCCATGACACCTTGGGACATCAAGGAAAAGATGCAACATATAGCTGGGCTCATGATCAAGGGGTGGACTTAACCATGGACACTATTGCACAGTGTATCCATGACTGTGAAATGCATTGCAATTAAGCAGGTCAAGCAAGTAAAGTCCCTCTGGTATGGAGAATGATGGAAGAAATAGAAATATGGGGAGGCCTGGCAGACTGATTCTATCACACTCCCCCAAACCCACACAGCCAGCACCATGTGCTTACAGTGACTGAAGTAAGCCCAGGGGTGATTTTAAGATCAGGTTGAACAGGGGGGGTTCCAGAAGTCAGGGATACTTGAGCAGCAGCCCAGAGCTCCATCAGGACCCAGAAGTGCATGACAGCAAATCAGAGGAAGAGGGGGCAGAGACAGGATCACCATGGGAGTTTTAAATGGGAGCAGGAGTGACCTGGAGCAGGCAAACAGGTGTAGCATGGCAGTTTGTGTGGGCAGTGCAAACAGGTGGGGCAAGCAGGAAGGGCTCCTCTCCAACCATTTGAGAGCAGCCAACAGAGGGAGAAAAGACTCAGTAGCTAGTGAGGAAGAGCACAAGAGATCCTTTCAGCCCCAGCCTTATTAGTGTACTAGTGTAAGCTTCCTCAGTTATGGTGCTAACACGCTGTAACACTCATTCCCCTGTAGCTGCTGGAGTCACTGAACCAGCTGTGTCAGAGGCCTCCAGATAGACAGACCTGCTGATGGTAGATGTAGCTCTCCAGGTCACAGGTTGCCAGGAGTGCCTGATGTCTTTGTGCGAGGCTGGGGCCAACAATCATTCCTTTTGCAGATGGTATGCTGTGGTTGACAAGCTGAGTCACCACCTAAAGGAGCTACAGGCAGAACTGAATAGGCTATGTAGTATTCGAGCAAACAAGCAGGAGACTGACCAGTTATTTTCAAAGACATTAAAGTCTCATGATTCTTGGGACTCTTGAATCTCCATTGAAGTGGAGAAGCAGATGGACTCAGAACCCTGCAGGGTAATTAATTAGTCAAGGGTCAGTTGAAGGTTTGGAAGCAGGTTACTGCACATACCAGGAGGAAGGTTCCTTTTCCTTCTGAAAATTTAACAAGTAGGACTGGCACCTTCTACAACAGGTATGAGGCTCTGGAACTAGAAGGCCAGTCAACTGATGAGGTGGACAAAGGTCCTTCTGGGATAGAGGGACCTCCGAAAAAACACCACCTGTACCCTGCATCATGACTTCTGTTAAGAGGAAAAGAAGGGTGATTGTAATAGGAGACTTCCTTCTAAGGGGAACGGAGGGCCTGATATGCAGACTGGACCAAACTCACGAGGAAGACTGCTGTCTCCCAGGGGCTTGGGTAAGGGACATTACTAGAAAACTCTCCAGTCTAGTAAGGCACTCTGATTATTATCAATTATTGGTTGTTCAAGCCAGCAGCGATGAAATAACAAAGAGAAGTCCAAGGGCAATCAAAAAATACTTCAGGGCCTTGGGAAGATTGGTTAAAGGATCAGGAGCACAGGTAGTGATTTCCTTGATCCTTCTAGTAACAAGGAATAATATTGATAGGAATAGACAGATCCATTAGGTCAATGCATGGCTCCAAGGCTGGTGTCATTTGAAAAATTTGGGGTTTTCTGACCATGGGATGATCTATCCAACATCTGGTCTACTGACACCTGACAGGATTCACCTGTCTCAGGGGAAAAATAGTTCTAGCACAGGAGCTAGCGAGGCTCATTGACAGAGCTTTAAACTAGTTTGGAAGGAGGAAAGGGACAAAACCAGACTTGCCAGTGATGATCAATTGAATTGTGTTGCAAAACTTGAGGAAACGAGCACTAATGGGATCGCTCAATATGTTTCAGGAGGTGTTGGCTACAATGTACCACACCTGAAATGTTTCTATACCAATGCACACAGCATGAGGAACAAACAAGATGAGCTCGAAGCTTTGGTCCAGTCCCAGAGATTTGACATCATTGGTACAAGTGAAACCTGGCAGAATGAGTCCTGTGATTGGAGTGCCCTGATGGATTGTTACAGAGTCTTTAGGAGGGATAGGCAGGGCGGAAGGTGGGGGGGAGGGGGAGGTGATGTTGTATGTAATGGAAGGGGTGGAATGTAGGGAGCTTGCAGTTGGAAATGGCACATTTAAGAGCCTCTGAGTAAGAATCCGAGGGAAAAACAAATAATGCAGATGTCATCATGTAAGTCTAATACAGACCAGGACAATGACACTGACAAATTATTCTTTGAGGAACTAAGGGACACTTCCAAGTTAACTACCATTGTCCTTATGGAGAACTCTAAGTTGAAAGATGTTTACTGGGAAAACCACACAGCTGATACAATGCAGGCCAGAAGATTCCTAGAACACCTGGATGAAAACATTATGGAATAGGTCCTAAGGGAGATAACTCTGAAAGATGCCCTCCTTGATCTACTGCTTGTCAACAGAGAGGATCTCATGAGCAAAGTGGAGATTGGCAGTTGTCTTGGCCACAGCAACCATGAAGTGACTGAGTTTAAAATCTCTGCTGACAGGAGGAAAGGTCCCAACAAAACCTCAACTCTAGACATGAGAAGATTTCAGGCTGCTCAGGGAACTAGTGAGTAAGGTCCTCTGGGAAAATGTTTTTGCAGGTGCTGGGGCCCATCAGGGCTGGTCACTTTTTAAACATCACCTCTTAAGGGCACAGGAGCAGGCAATTCCCAAATATCAGAAGTTAAGCACATGAGGCAGAAGGCCAGCTTGGCTGAGCAGAGACTCTTGGAAAAAAGGCAAAAAAGGGAGGTATATGGCCAGTTGAAGCAAGTTCAGGTGACACAGGAGGAATACAGACAGAGATGCTACTTGCCACTGTAGGGAAAAAATTCATGTGGCCAAAGCTCAACTGGAGTTGAAACTGCCAGAACTGTGGGAGACAATAAAAAGAGTTTTTAAAAATATATTGAGGGCAATAGCAGTGTAAAAAAAACATCGGCCATTACAGGATGAGGACGGTCACCTCACAAACAGGGACATGGACAAAGCAGAGATGTTTAATGCATTCTTTGCATCTGTCTTCAACATTGATGATGGACCAAGAG
>VWZN01015839.1:305277-318239 GCA_013396955.1 Regulus satrapa | reverse complement strand
TTCCTAGCAGCTTCCTCATAAGTTATAAAGAAGACAATTCAGACCCTGGTGGGTAATGTGTTACCATTTGGAATCCAGTGAAAGATCTATTATTTATATGCTTGGGGTATTTTTATAAAAAACTTTGGAGACGCGCCCATGATAATTATTTGAAAATACCGTCAATAAAACCAGACTAAAACCAACAACCATCCCTCAAAATATGACTAATTAAACAGATGACACTGTGCAGATGAAGAATCTGCCAAACACACTTAATGCCCCTTTCAAGATGGGGGTCTAATATGAAAAGCTTCCTGAAATATATATACATATTTATATATGTATATATATCAAAAGACAACAATGAAGATGGTTCCATTAGCATTTAACCCCATGCAATTAAAATAACTTGTCTGCTTCTGCTGCATTTTGTAGCTTTGATTGGTTCTTGCTGTCTGGGGTCCTTTGTCAACCTGACGCCTTGTGAAAGAGTCTTTTATAGAGATTCTAAATTGATGTAAGATGTATCAAATTTGGAGCAGTGGCATTTTTCTTTCATGGGAATAAGTACATGAGGACAAGAGCAAGGGCAAACCACCCAAAGGCTGGGCAGCATTCAAGAATAAAAACTGCTGAGAAGCATTCCATCATTATTTCTGCCTATTTCCTCTTTAAGCAACTATCATGGAAACAGCTAGATGGAATTTAGAAAGAGAATTTAAAATAAATCTTTTATTTCCCCTGGAATTACTGAAGAAATATTGAATTACATTTCAAAGGAGTTTATGATGTTTAGATTGCCTTACATTTTAAAATATACAGTGCTCTTTCTGCTTAAAATATAGCATCTCTTTCAAGCTAATGTGTAGTTCAATTTCCTGGATGTGGTGTCGCAAAAATATGCTGCCGCTCTTTCTAACTTTCTGCAGACATTTATCTGCAATATGAGCTGAGGGTTTTATGTATTTCACCCTGCCTAGAAACCTCTCCTTTTCCACTATCAGGGTATTCATTTTTAAGGTGATTATTTTCCATTTGAATGCTGTTGTAGCTCATCTTTTTGGGAAAGGCCAGCATGGAACTGTAGGGGTCCCTTAAACTCATTTTGAGAAAGTAAATGGTATGTTGACTTTGCACTGGCCTTTGTTGGATAGGCCATTCTACCTTCTCCTTCAACTCTTGATTTATAAAATATTTTCTAAATGTTGTAAGGCACTCAGGCCTGATAATGGATGTGCTATATTTTCTTTAAAACCAGGTTTTAAAGTGAAAACAGAAGTATTGCTAAATAATTACCCACTGGTTTGTATTTTTTTTACAACGTGGTGAACAAGCATATTTTTGCAATCAGGTATGGCTGAAGCCATCCCTACCCATTTGCATACCCTTGATGCTGGGGCATTAGTTGGAAGGGACCCTTCTCGCATCTCTTCCTTCCTCTTTCTGTCACTGTGCTCCAGAGGAGGGAGGAAGAGCTTTGCTCCACCAGGGACTCAGGTGGAGATCCAGATCAATTTCTTTTTCTCACGCTAGCTTCTGCTTGTTCTAAATTGTTCTTTTTAACTTGAAAATTGATAGTAAGAGATCCTTCTGGTTTTCTTCATTGAATCAAACAGAGCTCCAGAAAAACTCTCTGATTTCCTGCAGCTGACAGGGACCTTGTTACAAACCAGCTCCCTTTAGCTGGGAAGATGGTGTCCTCTTGAATACTGAGGTGGAAGAAAAGCAATAAAAATAAAAAGGTTTGAAAAGGAAAACATCAGGCTGTTTTAATTCTCTAGAGCTCAATCTGTAATGTAGTGCGTGAAGACTTTTGTTCACAAATCCTATTAGCAAACAACAGGATTTAAGCATGTAGTTCCCATGATACAACTTTCAAAATTGTTCTCCTTTAGAGTTCACTCTAGCAATATCAGTTCACAGTTTATAAATATTACTCATGGAAAAAAATCTTTTGGGAATATCAGTAGCGCTTTGCCATTTTAAGGTCTTTTTAAAAAAGCTGTCTCAGAAGAGAGTTATCCAACTTCTAATAATTTCTGTCATCCTTTTTCAAAGGGCTTTCCATTTGATTTCTGTGTGTTCACATGCTGGTTTCAGAAACTAGCTTGTCCCTCTCCATTCTCTGAAATAAACCACTTTTTGTTTTCTGTTTATACAATTATTTCTTCAAATTTTAAATCCAGTTTTCTTACATATTTATGAGAATGGGTCAAAAACATTTTCTGACTAAGCCTTTTAAATTTTATTTATAATTTATACATGTATCACTGCTTAATCAGTTCCATTTCTTCTCATTCTGAAGAGAGAGTGTATGGATGACAAGAAATTATATTAAAATTGCTGCCCCTTATAGGTCATGAGTTGGCACTGAGCCAAACAGACAGAATCTCTGAAACTGTAAATAGCACAAGAATAGTGGAATTATTCTCCCCTTTCATACTAATATGGTCCTCAGGAGTAAACATTCACCAGCACTTACTAATTGCTGGGAATACTGAAGTGGTGAAAGATTGAAAGGTCTGTTGTTTTGGCAGGCAGGAGACCTCAGTCTCAGTCAGCTTCTGATTCATTACCTTTACTTCTCATTTATAAGCAATCTTATTAGCACACCTTACTGACATCAGAGGTGGGAAAAAAGCCAGAACAGGAATATATTATTAATGTTATCCAGAACTTTCTGTCCCTGAACCACCACCCAGAGGACCATGTGGCTACACCAGTACTGAGTGTCCAGGGCTCCTTCTTGCACGGGCATGATGCAATCCTGACTAGAAATCCAGGTATTGTGAGAAAGCCAGGCAGTTCTGGTTAAGATGATGACTTAGGGCAGATTTTGATGAATGAGGACAGGTAAGGGATTGTACACATACGGGTTTTCTTGTTGCCTTGGGATGTATCTAAGCTGTGACTATGACTTGAGTTTTGCTGTTGGGCACTCACTTTTGTACTTGAATACTCACAGACTAACAGGCACCTTAAACGAATTAATGTTATAAGCATTATATTGGATTTTATCTGAAACAAACCCAAGGCATTTCTAGGAAAACAAGCTGGAGCAGTAAATCGTAGAGAATCTTATAAATGTAAATTCAATGCCCAAGGCTTAACATTTACTTATTCTATCTCCTCTTTCCTTTTTCTTTCATTTTTCACTTCTCCAAGCAACAATTCATGCGAAGCTTTATAGCATATAATAAATTTTCATCAAGCCAATAATTAACTTACATCTGGCTAATACATCTTGCAGAATGATAGCATGGAGCTGCAAACCTTATCTTAGGAGAACGTGGTAATGGCCTGTTGCTTGAGGATGGAATGGAGTTTATAAATTTGACTATCCCTTCAAATTAAACATATTAAATCTTGTTTGTAGCAGAACAGGTATGAATATTTAAACAACTTAATGTGTTGTTGAATCTATTTAGAGGTCTATTATGAAACCCAGTACATATATAAGGTGTTCTGCCATTGATGGCAGTCTCTGAGCTCACAGCTGAGTCTGATTGATTATGAACCCTTAAAAACAATTTTAAGGCAGATGTAGAATATTTTTCATTGTGGAAACCCCATAAAATATTCAGCAGTTGTTATTGGCTAGATTTACAGGGGTTTTTCTGGGGTAAGAAAAGCTTCTGATAAAGAGAGGCAGCATGGAAAGTGGCAGAGTGACAATCAGACAGATTATTTGATCCTTATTGGAGCTGATGACCTTGAATGATGGAAAAGTTATTTTAAGATGCAGAATGCTTCTACTGTTCATTATTTAAATGGAAGAATAAAACTCCAACTCATTCATGACCAGCAGTTTGTAACAGAAAGTGCAAACAATACAGCTGAAAACAAAAAACTTTGGAATTACTATTTCCATTTCAAATACTGGAGCAGCATTAAACAACTCTTTTTTTTCATGGTTTTTGATATAGCTGATTCCTTCCCTAGTTTCTTTGTGAGACCCCTTTCCTTGAAAGATCAGAAGTTGAGAGAATCTCTTAAATTAATAAATAAAAAAAAAAAGCTTTAGAAATTTAGAAATTTTACAAGTCTCCTTGACACGTTGATATCTGAGAGATACTGAGTGAGAAATAACTTAAAACTCATTCAGAGCAACATTAACTAAAGTTCAGTTTAACTGATGTTTTGTATTTTATTGTCAGTCTTATATTTTTCTCCTTAAGACACTAAGTTTCTCTGTGAACAGCTTGTGCCTGTCTAGATTTTATTCTCTATTGTCAGTGCCAAGCCTCAGGAGGGGTCAGCTGGAAATTTATGGTTGCTGCTCTGTGAAGAACACCAGTCATGGGCCACTTTTTTAATCAGGTTTTTTCCAAAATTTGCAATAGTCTTGGCTTTTTTTTCTTTCATTGGGCTCTATGACTGCTACTGTATTTTTTTTTTTTTGTAACCTTGTGAGTCAGGAGTCAAAACTGGGGAGTTTTTATTTGGTTGTTTTTTTTATTCAAAGCACCATAGACTCACTACAGCAGATCAGAGCCGCCCACACAGTATTTCTGTTAGGAGAACATTTATACTCAGTAAAATGAGTCATCCTGCTGTTTTCTTTTCTTTTCTCTGAGTTTGGTTGTTCAGGGTTTTTAAAAAATTTTTATTATTAATATTATTTTTTGGGAGGAAGGTGTTTACTTATGCTGAATTCAAACCCAAAGGAAAGGCTTACTCTTCACTCCCAATTATCATCTTGGAAAGAGAGTAGAAATAATGAATTTCTGGTATGGAAGAAACTCAGGGAATTAAGTGATAAAATAACATTGAAATTGGAAATTTTTTTAAGAATAGTGTTTTTCTCTAGGTGAACATGGTGAGAAAAACTTAAAATATATATAACATTAGAAATCTAGGTCTGCACCTGTATGCTACGTCCTAAAATCTCAGTTGAACACAGAATTTGCATTACTCTTAAGATGTCAACACTGTGTAAATAAAGGTACACAGAAAGTGATTACCATTGCTCCCTAGACTCATTAGACTTTTTTATGGACTTTTGTGAGGTGGAGTATTCTAAATATAATATATTCAGTATCTCTTCTTTCATATGTGGAGAAAATAAGACTTGGAATTTCAGGTTGCAGCTTTTAAGAATAATGACTAGAAATAATAATCATCATTATTATCATTATCAGTGGTTTGCTTTTAATAATTAGTAGCATTACTGAAAAAGTTTTGTCTTTGTTGCCAATATGAAGGAACTGTGGAGGACTGAAAAACTGGGGAGTTTTTGGTTGGAGGAACCCTACCAACCCCTCAACCCTGAGGTTGGAGGAACAATAAACACCAATATTCAACCTGGAAAACAAAATAATGGACCTAACAAATATTTAGACACTTTTCTTTGCTTTACAAACAAGTCAAAAGGGCAGTATAGTTTTTGTGATAAGAAAAAAAGGTCCATTAATTAGGTCAGCATGAGTTTTTAAATTAACGTACCATGTTTCTGCAATGGTGAAAAAATAGCCATGTTAAGTCTAATGGCAACAAGCATTCCTCCATATTAGGTAATTGTTCTCATATCTTTTACAGAGCTTTCTGATCTTAGATTTATTTCATTATTGTATAAATTTGAGAGATGTAGAGAATGTTTTACTGGTTTCCAAACTTTAACATTATTCTTTCTTTCTCTTTAAGGTTGGGTCTATTTTCCTTCCAAACATTTATCTTCCTGTTTGTTCTCTGTCATTTTTTTTTTTTAATTGCAGTTTATTATTTTCTTTCTGAGAATGCAAGAAGCATCATATACAGACAGCAGAAACTTTACTGAAATCCAGATGATGTATAGAAACATAAAATGTGAGAAATGGACAGAACAATGGCAACATGCCCTGTAAATCTGTATAGAATATTTGCCAGAGACCTGGGAAACAGCCAAAGACATAAGACATATTGCTTGTAACTTGATTAAAACTCTGATGGCAAAAATCTGGTCTCACAGCTGAGCAATGATTTCCTTCATGTTGGTGCTATGAATTCACTGCAGAACCAGCCTTTCCACTGGCATCTGTGCAAGACCCTCACCATGAGGGGTGCACATCAAACTCAAGGGCTCTAATGGCTTTGGTTGTGAGGAAGAAGACAACGTGTTCATCTGTACAATAACAATGGCTCCTTTGGAAGAACACATATACACAAACCCAAACTTGCCCTCTTCCTGAAATGAAATACTTAGTCAATTCTTCTTTCCTCTAGTTCTGGAATTTTTCTTTCAATGCACTGGATGTGCCAAAAGTTTGTCTAATGAGCAGAGTGTGATGCATTCAATTCTTGCACATACATGATGGACTGGGTTTCAGAGACATATTCTGGTATCCATAGTACTGTACCAGAGTTAGTCCCCTATGGTTTGGTGTTGAAAACCTTGTTCATATCTCTGTGCCTTCCTTTCCCTTTCTGCAGCATGAATGTAGTAATACAGGCCATTTCTCATGAATGGTTTTATAAGAGCTCCTCTATTTCCAGGCTAATAATCCCTTGCTGTAAAGGATAAATACCCTAAGTGCTCAAACATCCCCTGACTCTGTCTTGAAGTTGGCTGTGCCATTCAATGAGTAGGATTCAATTTTCTTTTTAATTATTAACTTAAAAACACTGGGAAAGAATGGCTGACCCTTGGGACTGGTTTCATTCTTTTACAGCCTAATCCTTCAATTTTAAGCAAGAAAAAAGTCCTTCCTCAAACTTGCCTATGTGAGTAAGAGGCTGAGGATCTGGTCTCCAGCCCTTTGAAACAGTTAATCTGACTTGGCACTCAGCTGTTTTACCTTTGTCTTAGACAAGAGTGTAATTGCAAGCAAAACCTTTCTGGGACCATCCAACTTCCTCAATTGAGGAGAACAGTCAAATCTGTTTTACTGGAAGCAGAATTATATCCTTTAGAGATTACAAACAATGTCATCTTTCTGATGTTTAGCTCTTCTCTTTTTCATGTAGGAAATTGACAACAACAGCCAGTACATTCAAGACACAGGAAAGGATTTTTTTCATTAGGGATTATAGAGGTTTTTTTGCAGCTCACATCTCTTGTTTTTTTCATAATAATCTCCGTAACAAACTGTGCTTGATTCTGCTCCTGTTGATATCAGTGACAAAACTCCCACAGATTTTAGCTGGAACAACATCAAAACCTATTTTACTGAGGGTTTGAAAGAAAACTAATATTTACTCTTAAGTTTCATATATAATTTCTTTTCCCCTTTCTTTCACTGTCTCTGACATGGAGACCTTGTAGGAGCTTATTTTATAATATTGTTGTGACTGTCACAGTAGCAATTTACAATGCCGAAGTCCCAAGGACTTTATTGTTGCAACTCACAAACCTCTCCCAGTAAAGAAGGATTCTACTAAATTTCACAGAAGGCATAGGACAGATTATGAGGAACAGAATGAAGGAAGAACAGTTGGAGTCTCTGCATGTGTTTTCTACTCGCCCCTTGTCTGTTTGAAGAACCTTAGGTTTTCAGAAATGGTTAAAACATTTTCCTTTGCCTAATATTTCCTGTTGGAACATAAGCCAAGATAAGGCACCACTCAAATCTCCCTCTTACCTAAATATTCAATTTGATGGTCCTACTTTCACTTGTTGTTGTTGCTGTTTATTATGGTTCCTGCAGGGAATCCAGCCTCAGCTATTAGTACCACAGGGAACAGCTGTAAATATTCCATCATAGCAAAAGCCACTGACCTGTAATTCATACCTGCAAGGCAGGCAGTGTGCATAAACATCTCTGTACACATTGCTGTGCTGACTATGCTTCAAAACTCTCATGCTGCTCAAGAGGAGGACATAAACTCATACATACATGATATGAGGGAGGTACAAAAGCTTCATGTTTCCTCTGCAGAAGGAGTTCCATGGGAACATCCTACTGTTAATTTTTGAATTAGACTCCCAAGCAAAATCCTTATTATGGTATGAGTCCTATTGGCTGAACAAGGTGTGATTTCTCTGTTAATTTTTTTTCTGTATAGAAAAATTTCTTTTAATAAGGTTAGTATAAGGAGAATAGGTTTTTTGCACTGTGAGTTATGTTAATGAGAAAAATTAGTTGCTTTTTAAAAAATTATGAGTTTTCTCACTAACATAACGTGTGCTTTTATTTTATAAAAGAACAGTAGAAGGTGAGCAGTGATGACAATCATTCCCTGAGCAGCATTTGAAGAAGAATGGTTTCAAAATCCATGTTTCAATGTTTTTAAGCTAGAAGTACCTTTTAAAAAATAAGTTTATCTGGTATAGTTCATATAACATAATTCATATTGCTGTAACCTGATTTAATTTTAAATTAGATTAAATATATAGGCAGTCTGTACAAAGGTGTTCATGCAGAAAGTCAATGAGAAACCACTGCTCCAGAAAATATTTACTGTGCAGATAAGCCATTTGATACAGAAAAGTGACCATGGAGTGATTGAGTGGGTGCAGCAAGCTACCTCTGCAGTCACAGACCTGCAGACATCATTATATTGAGCCTGCTGCAAGATGAAAAGTGTTTGCTTAGCTCATGGAAAAGGTGGTGTAAGGTCATGCATTTAAGCTGCAGCCAGGGTAGCAGGGAGACTGAGAGATGCACATACTGTCTGGTATTGTGATTTGACTGAAGATGAGCTCAGCCCTAGTAACAATTGCTAGAGATTGTGTGGCCATCACCCTGACATCTGCAGTGCTACTGCATTTTGTGTATGTGCTTTCATTTTTCCTCTGAACTTAACAGAACTGTAAAGGGCCAACAGCTCAGAAGATACCCTCTGAAAGAAAGAGTGTGGTATTTAAACTGGATTGTTCTTGACTTTACAGTGAAGAAGTGTTTGCTGTAACTACTCCTGCTTGCCAATTACCTGAATAAAACTTGGAGTTTACATAGCTGGTGGCCTTGCATTCTTGTGGGGAGAAATTTCCTACTTCTAGTTTTACTGACATGTGAAGACATAAGTTAAAACATTTATGAGATGTTTTCTCCATGCTCCAAAAGTTAAAAAAAAAACCAAAAAAACCCAAAAAACCCTCTTTCTTTGTGTCTTTTGTTGGTTTTGGGTTTGTTTGTTTTTTTTTTTTTTTATTTCAAGATTAACTTTTGCATACCAGGTGAAAAGAGATTCTCTCTGCCTCATAGTCTGAGAACAGCTAGGCTGAAAGGCTCAGCAAAACAAAAGCACAGCAGATTGAAATTTAGCAAGAGTTCTCAAATTATAGGAAAATTGCCAACAGCTAATCTTTTATTTAGTTGGAGCTGGCTTCCACTCCAGCTGGTTAAAACCATGTCCAAACGTTCTGAATGATGTGCCAAGGAGATTTGAGGTCTGTCAACAGTAGTCTTGTTTCATGGTTGACCATGCAAGAATAAGAACAGAATTCTGTGAAGAACGGTATTCATATAAAATGCAAGTAGTCAAGACAAAAGGAGATGCATTGCCTGAAAGGTATTGACAAAGGACAAATTTTAGTCTAATGGCACAATTTTCCTAAGGGGCCCAACACGTTCAGTACATAGAAATTGGCTATAAATGTAGATGATTTTGAGCAGTTAAGTTATTCTTTGATATCTGTCCTCCTGAAGCATCCCCACCTATTGCACTAATTCCATCCTGCCTCATTATGGCTTCCTTATTCTGTGCCTGGGAATGATCTGTGACGTTCCTCAAGCTGTGGTGATCTGCTTTGTGCACAAAGTGAGCACAGCCCAGGCCACGCAGACTTGAGCAAATGAAGGGAAATGGAGAAGGTGAGACTCTTTAAGAGTCATTTTTCTGCAGTAAAGGAGGAGTTGTGGCAGAAGGGAAAGGTGGATTTCTCTGTTCACATATCTTATTAACAAGGCAACAGAACTGTGGGAAGAACCTAGGGTCTGTTTGCACTTTGCATCCCGGTAATGCTGAAAGACAGCCAAGTTAGTCATGGAGCTGAAAGCAGGAGTAAAAGCAGAGTTGTGTTGTGCCCAGAATAAATTGAACTGTTAAGACAGTAACGAGCCCTGGTGGAACTTGATGGTAACGTAGCTATGGTACCCCCAGGCAAGAGTTAGTATTTCAGTAAACATACTCTTATTAATATCTAGGAGATCCTTAAATGTGGAGTTTGCTCAATGAACTGGAATAATTGGGAGAATAGATAACAAGAAAATTAATCTCTTTGCTGCACAAACCAGAATGTGTGTCTGGAAGATGCTGCAGTTAAGCCCACCTTAGAACTTTTCATATCTGCCCAACTCTAGCCAGCCACCCAGCAGATCCTGTTTCTCAGAGTGCTGTCTGATACTTCTGCTCTTCCTTCTGATGTGGTCCCCAAATTCACATTTCTTTTCTGTAATCTGATTAAATCCTCTGGGATCACTTTCATGGGAGGGCATCCAGTGCCATTTAGGTGAGCTGAGCTGGAGAGTGTGAAATTGAGGAGCTTAACTGGAATAAATGGCAGGTAGGGAAATGATGTTTTAACCTGATCTGCTGCTAAACAATTGTGTAAATAGTGGGATGGGCAATAACAAGCCTTCAAACAGTAGGCTATTAGGAGATCACAGAAAAATTAATAATTTATCTTGGTTTAAATTCCACTGGTATAATTATAGGCAAGGTCAGGCTTTTGCATCAGGCTGTTATGTTGAACTCAATTATACTGATGGGTCCTTTCCAGCTCAGCATATTCTATGATTCTATGAAAATGGGTAATCATGCAATGGAGATTTACCTTAGAATTTGGGACAAACTTTGTGTGAATGCAGAGTTATAATTTAATTAGGATTTATCTATCTCTTCAGAACATGTCAACATTGTAATTATTTGCTTACTTCAAAGCCCCATTAAATTAACATTTTCCTGATTTATTGCCCATGTAATAAACGGTGCTGGAAATCTGAAGGAAATCAGTTTGCCAACGTAGACAAACTGAAAGAAATAAAATTAACCAAAAAGATGTTCTATAATTAGTAGTAAATTGCTACCTGATAAGAATAATTCCTCCTCCACCTGTCACAAATATAAGAAACACACACAGTAACTCTATAGCTGAAAGACTTGGAGAGTTGGTAACCCTGCATCTCCCTCTAACGAGAAGGGTCAGAGGGCAGCTTGACTTGCCAGAGAGGAAGCAAAGTGCTTTTAAAAAACTTCCTGATATGCAAAAATTCTTCTTCTCTTACAAGCAGACCAAGTCCAGAGTCTACTCAATGGCTAGGTGGCAACACTTGTGAAATGTTTTCTAGAGTCAGAGAAATCTCCTGTTCCCAGGAATGTGTGATTTGAGGAATGTGTGATTCCATTTGAGGAATGTGTGATGTACTATGATACTATCTGTCGGCAAGGACACAGTTGTCAGGGAAAACTCAGCTCTTGGCAAAAGAAATTGTTGAGGCACACTGGTCACCTATGACATAACTGGCATAACTCTGTGCATCTCAGCTGTACCATTCTGCCCACAGGAAAGGCTGAGCCATTCTGGTGGAATTAAGTGATTCCCTGATATCTAAAACACCTTGAGAAATCAGGAGTCAAGTCCTCAGCTGATGCAATGAAGGATTGCTCCATTACTGTATCAGGAGCTCTTGTTCCTCAAGGGTGATGTTCCCCAATAGAGATTTTTGGGGTTTTTTCCTGATAGCAATGGAAAGACTTTTAAATTTTGTTTATTTATTTTTATTTTTAACTTATGGTATGGATCACCTCTAAAATCACCTCTGGAGAGTATAATTTGAGTTCCTTCTACTGAAGCATTTGGCTTAGCTATATTTTCTCCTGCTGCTCAACTCAGTGATGTATTTCACTGTGAAAGTCTTGTAGTCACATATTCCCTTCTCAGGAGATCATCCTTATTGGGAAAGCAACCTGTACAGTACACAGGAACACTCAGAACTGATTTGAAGCCTTCACTGAAGACTGTACACATCAAGTTAACATTGAAAGAACATGCATATTTTATGAGGCATGCTTTTGCATAAGCAGAATGAATGACATTTTTCAGAAGCAATGAATGTCTGGTGCCAGATGAAAATGCTGTGGTTATAAATTTTGTTAAACTTTGATGTCTGAACAAAATATACAGCACTTATCAAAAAATGATCTGGAACCTGTTTAACCATAAAGTGGCATGGGGTCCCAGTTTTTCATTCTAGACATTTAGTCATTAGAGTTTTTCAGCAAGTTTTGTTTATTATATTCCTTTATTCTCTAGGACAATGTACAAGTTCTTCTTTTTCTTCTCCCCAGCTAATATCTACAGCAACTTGGTTTATATTCAGGCTTATATAATGACTTTGTAGCAGGCATCTCAAGAGCAACAGATCAGGTATACTTTGATTCAAGATCATCTGCAATGGGGAATAAAGAATTAAACTGCCATAGAAGAGAGAAGCCCATACAAAATTAAGCGATATTTCTATGCATTTTTTCTAGTTAATTTCTAGAGAAATGGAAATAAAATTGGGAGGTATTTTTCATATTCCTAATAAGCCTTGGAACATATTCCTAGAGTTCAGCCAAAGGGTAGGAAAACACTGAAATTTTCCATTCTAATTAATGATAATTTCCTCCATATCCCTCTTTGACTCCAACAGTTCTCCATATGGATAAGACTATTAAAAAATAATTGGGATTTCAGTTTATGGGCTTTTCTATTTGACTGCTGATCAGAATGTGAAAGGAGAAATAGGAAGGAGGAATGAGTTGAAGAAAGATTTGAGATGATACCTCAAATGTAGCACTGGGTGTGTCCATGGTACGTTATTACTGGTGAACAAAACAGTTTCATCAGCTGGAAGCACAGTTTGAAGTTATGACCATAATCTTTACCACCACCTGTAAGTAGCTTGGAAACAATTAGGAGCAGTGTTTACCATTACCTTTCTATGATAGCTGGAAATAAACATAAACCCAAATATTCAATGTAGTCCAGTAGATTTTGGCTTTCAATGATGTCACATATGATACCAGCAAGAGAAAGACGAAAGAAAACCATGGTTTTCTGCTTCCCACAGCTATAG
>VWZN01015839.1:285783-305184 GCA_013396955.1 Regulus satrapa | reverse complement strand
CATCAAAACTGAAGATGGAGGAATTGAAAAGTGATATTATAAGAGATATTTTCTGAAATAAGATGCCTCTCATTGAGATTAAGAGCTAAATAAGTTCATTTCTACATGAAGTTCATGGCTAAATTTTCTCTGAAAGAAANTTATTATTTCCATATCTATTCCAAATCAAACACCTTCAAAAACTCCACCTTTGACAACATTATTCAGAATTCCAAAATGTGCAGGCAAAGTATTTAGCTTTTTTAAACTATACTACTTATTATCTGTAAGTTTTCAGGAAAGATCAATCTACATAATTTTAATCAATTCTCTCCTCTGTTTTATTTCTTCAACATTAGAAATGTTGACAATGCTTCTACTCATATTGATTTATGATTATTCCTTCTTCAGTTTGGCACATATGGTATTTCACTTCTCTGATCAGCTTTGTTTACACTCCTGTGTTTTCTGCACTTTTTGGATTAAACTTCCCGATTATTTCAATTGAATTTCACTAAGATTTCTCCTGGCTTCAGCAGAGGGGCAGCTCCTTTCTCAGATGTGCATTAGAAAGCATAAGAGATGTGGAAACCAAGATAGAAACCACTGCTTGCAGTTTAATTGTCTATCTTCTTCAGTGTAATAGCGGTAGATTATTATTTTATCAGTGGCATTTTAGTAAAATTTCAAGTTCTCTTTACTGTTACAAAGTCTTTGAGAATGAGTTCCACGTAGGTTTATAACTGAAATACAAGCAGATCATCCTCAAATCTTGAAGTGAGTCTGGTGCCCTACCCCTCTGCATTGAAAATCCATTTTTCACTAGAACATTAGTATTTAAAAATTCTCTTTTTTTTCAGAAGCAATTATCACTTCTAGGGTACATGTCTCATTGACCTTCAAGGTGCCAAAAGTAAGACTAGTTCTCACTGTTTCTGCAGCCTGGGCAAAGAAATTCCATATTCCCACAGTAAATTGGGAGCTACAATGAGCAGTTAGTATTTCGTGTCTAATTCACTTTAGAAATGTTGTCTTTCTGGTTCTGCCAGCTGTCTGCAGTTTATTCAGATGTTAAATCACGCTCAGTCTTCTAAAACTCTGAGCTTTTTAAAAAAGAAGGAAAATTNTGATTGAGAGAAAAATTTCTGCTTGAAATTCTGTAATCTATTTTTTCATATATATATATATATATATATATATATATATATATATAAAATAAAGTGGGATGTCAGACTGGTTGTTCATTAAGAACTTCTGGAATTTTTTATTGTATGAACTATGCAGTAGTCACTGACCCAAATCTCAGCAGTAAGAGTGATCTCATTATACCTAGAAAACAAAAGGCTCTTTTATTTTGTCATAGTCATTAATTCTACATGAACCCTATGCAAAATAAATAAAATATTTTATTATGAGTATTCTACTTTTGATCCATTTTTCAGGCAACATTATGTGCTGTGTAAACATCAGATAAGCTTACCAATGAAAGAGAAGGTAGACATTTCATAGGAACAGTGTTGACTCTGCTGTGAGAATTTCAATCCTAGTATGATATAAAGAATCTCTCCACTTCATTCTTCCATCTTGCACTGGTAATGTCATGCACCATAAATCAGGCTTACTGGTTTATGAATTAACAGACCTGCAAGCAGACCCTGACAGGAGAATTAAATGGTCCAGAGAAAATTGTTTTCAGTCCTACAGTAACACAGAAGGAGAAGAACACAAACAATTCTGTGAAGAACTTCTGGTGGACTCAAAGTGCCTTCTGTCAGTACCTAACATTATCTCTGTATCCAGTGATGTAGACAATCACTTTTTGCTTTTAGAGATATGAATCTTGTTTGACATGCTCCAAATATATGAAGTTAGTAACATGGAAGGCTCAGAACCATGACACAGAGCTGCTGCATCAAAAGTGAGACAGTGAGCTCTCATGACAGGTTTCAGCTTAGTTATGTATGCCACATTTGTACTTTCTGGATTTCCTGTGGTTACTAATAAGTAGAATCACTGATCTAGGCAGTACCCTTTACCCTCAATTTCCCTTTCCACTAAGCATCTCTTTCCAGGATTTGGCTTTTGCCATTACTGCTCACATTTTGAATAGTATTATGGTGAAAAGCAATCAAAGCCACGGAGAGGGATAAGAAAGTTATTCAAATCATGTTTGACTTAAAGGATTTCAACAAAGATCCTGCTGAAACTGGGCTGTGAATAACTACAGGACTAGGAAATGTGAAAGGCTTGAAAATGCCATGTTATCTTATATAAAACAAACTGGTTTATCTACCCCCCATAACTGTGTCACCCAAAGCATGGATGAGTCCCTAACCATGCATGGCAGTCCTATGTTAGGGAAAAAACCCAAAACAAACAAACAACAACAACAACACAATAATAATGAATAAATATTAAAACTCAGCAGCATAAAACAATGGAAAGGGCAAAATGGGAGCCACACCACTGCCCTACTGTTGACAGCTGCACTGACTATGCTTTTATAGAATCATACAGTGGTTTAGGTAAGAAAAAACCTTTAAGATCATGTTATTCCAACCCCCCTGCCATGGACAGGGACACCTTTCACTAGACCAGGTTGCTCAAAGACCCATGTAGCTTGGCTTTGGACAATTCCAGGTATTACGCATCTACAGCTTCTCTGGGCAACCTGTTCCTTTTCCTCACCACCATCACAGTGAACTATTTCTTCCTAATATCCAATCTACTCTCTTTCTATTTGAAGCCATTATCCCTTGTCCTATATACTGTGTGACTTTTTACAAAGTCCCTCTCCAGCCCTCTCGTAACCCCCTTTTAGGTGCTGGAAGGTGCTGCAATTCCTTGTATGTGGATGCCTCAGTTAACATCTCCAGATATCTGTATTGATCTTTATTGGCATCAGCCACCGAGGAAACCCTGTGGCTATTTATCTATGGACAAAATTTAAGCCTGATGCAAATGATCACCAAGTGAACATTTTTCAAAATGTCTGGGGTCCCTATTTTTCAAAATCTCTAGGTAGCTACTCCCACTAAAAGTCAAAGATGTTCTGATTAATAGTTTCACTTAATTGTTTAACCATTTCACTGGTTAAAATGACCTTGTGTCCATTTTGAGGCTTCTATTCAGAGCAAAACTCCCTGGTAATTAAATCCTCACTAAACCACAGTCATTTATGTACCTGTGCTTCCTTTATGGTTTCTTTTGTCCCTGCTGTCTCTGCTCTGGCTTCCAGCCAGCTGCCCCTCTCTGGCTCAGGGCACACACTCAGTTTGCCCCAGAGGCTCCTCTGAACACAGGCTCCTTTGCCTCTCAGTGCCACAAAGAGATGACCACAAAGGTCTTTTTGGGACAGTCTGCCTTTTTACCTATCCTCCCCATCCTACCACCGTTCTGCCTGATAAACTGCTGAAAATGGTCACCCACCACAGCTGAGTGATCCTAAAAAAATTCCTGTCCAGTTGCAATTACAAATAAGGACATTTAAGTCCACTATCTTTTGTATTTTATGAGAGGGAAAGGAAGATCTATGTCCCCAGAAAATTTGAGCTCTGACTGGAAAAGACATTGAAAAAATATTGTAGACCTGCAATGTCACTTCATAAGTCAGAAAAAATGTGGTATAGTAAATACCTGCTCTCATCCTCCTTCACTGAAGCTCTTTTTCATTTTGATTGGTGATTTTTAAAAGCTCATTTCTTGGTTTTCTATTTTACCTCTAGGAAGGTTTTCCATTATGCAGTTCCTATAAATATATTAAAACAGAGATCACAATAAACCAATATATTTACTGAGACTAGAACATTCTTTCCTCTCAAATGAAATTATGCTGGTGCTATAAACAGCTGGAAATATTTTACTGAGGTATCAACAGCCTCAGGATCTGTACTAATAACAGGCTTGTTAGAGTGTGAAATGTCTCATGGCTTTTCTCCGGGGTGTTTAAGCAAATACACTGCTAAGAATAAGGGAATTATTTTACTTTTACTCTCACTTTGCGACTTTCAAATTTTCATTGGCTTTACAGATATCTGTGCTGCTTTGCAGTCGTGTAAGTGAGAGAAGCATAATGACAGAGCGCACACACATAAGAGCAGGTCAGAAAAATGAACTGGAACTAATGTTATTGAAGGAATAATTAGTCAACTTACTACACAATGACAAAAACTGCATCTTAACTGAAAGACTTTTCCCTTATTTTGTTGGCATCCATGTATATTTATCTCCTTCAACCTGACATTTAAAAATTATTAATAAATTAAAATAAATAAATAAAAAGCAAACCAGCAGAAATCAAGCCAGTCACAAAATTTATATAGATCTTTCCTTGAGCTTGGTAGCAACCAATAATGTTCCAAAAGCAGATTGGTTTTATGAGTTTTTTTTAATTCAGGATGGGGAAATCTGCCCAATTATCTTTTGTATATTGTATACAAATTAGAAGGTATAAGATAATCAGAGAGCTTTGAAAATTATTGCGTGGTTCAAAAGATTAAAACAAGTAAAAGGGAATAAATTCCTTAAACCATGAAATATTTAAAAACCAGTCAATCAAAAGCCTAGAGAGTTCCCAAAAGTGGCACATACCAAATCTCTAAACCTAATCCAGCATCTTTATTGGAAGCCTTAACTACTTATATTGGTATACGCATGATTGTACCTCTGAGGTGAACAGGGATTGTTGTACAGCCAAATGAAAGTAGGGCTGCTGGGCACACAATGCTTTTGAGAACTGAAGTTACCTAGCTGCCAAAATAGAGGAACATAAAATAAACAGGAATGAAATTAACCTTGCTATCTAGTTTAACTCCTTGCTCAAACTGGGAGGAAGTTCCAACCAGAACTCAGTTTTCTTCCACTTTTTCAAACAAATTGGCTCATGGCTTTGGGACTGGCTTTGCAATGTATTTGTTGTTTGCTGTTTCTGTCCAGTCACTCTGTAAAACAATTAGAGCAATTGTGAAAGAATGCTAGCTGTGTCTGTGAGAGTAAATCATTGACCTGGAAGTAGTCTTGGAAATGGAACTTACTGGTGTCCATGCCTGCAGAAGGAAGCTGTTTAGAGGTCTATTGACAGATAGCAGATGTAAAAGATTGCAGAAGAAGCATCCTGCGTTTTGTGAAATTCAGGACTGAGCAGGAATCAGCATTCTGCCCTGTAACATCCCAACCAAGATAATACTCTCAGGACTAACAGTGCTCTCAGAAGCAGTGCACTGCAAATGCTGCCAACCTCTGTGAGCCAAAACCAACAGCACAGAAAAAGAAGGAGTCGTAACTGTTCTTCCCTGCAAGAACTGAGAATGCCCTGGAAGACTAAAAAGGATGGAGGAGGGATGGTATCACTGAACACTTGAAAAAGACTTGAAAATAGTGGGGAAACAGTGGAAATTAATACTACCGGGATATCAAACCTATTAAGCTTTCAGCTTCACTTGGCATTTTCAATGACATTTTCGCAGCTAGAAGGTGAACTGTATTGTAAATATTCTGGAGTCACAGAACATTTAGGCAGCTTCAGTCTGGGCAATGTTTGTTTGTGATTAGCTTTACAAGAGCGCATGGAATAATTTAAAATTGAGTACATGAAGCATACTTTTGATAATCACATGTTCTCTCTAGTCATGCTTGAATTTATACTCCCAATTATCTTTATCAACAAACATTTCCAGATTGTTTCTGACTTATCTATTAAAATATACTTGGTGCTAATAAAAAACTCTGTACAACCTACTTATCATGCTGTCAGCTGCTACTAGCTCCATGGAGATGGCAAGATTATGGAAAAAAAATCAAATTAAATTGTATGGTTATTTAACCTGGCATTTGTTGATGGGCATGCCATCTTGGAAGTGTTCAAAAGGTAGGTAGATGTGGCACCTGGGGACATATTTAAGTGGTAAATATGGCAGGCCTGGGTTAGTGGCTGGCCTTAATGATCTCAGAGGCCATTTTCAACCTTTATGATTCTATGGCTCAATTCTATGTTTCTGTATTTGTTCTAAAGGGCAGGGAAAAAGGATTCACTTAGGAGGCTTGGACAGAGGCTACCAGATGCTCCAAAACTGTGATCAAGTTTCTAAATATTTGCACATGATAAAGTGTAGGTGAAGGCCCTTGCAAGATATGTTCCAGTGTGCTTTTGGTAAGTAGGACTTAAACAATTAATTTCCATTTGCACTCGGTAAACAATTCCATGTCAATCAGAAAGCAGCAAATGAAGGACTGTTCTGCAGTGTAATAAGCCAAAAAAATCACAAGTTTTTTTCACTTGAGAACATTTCCTACCATTATGAACTTGCTATTTTTTCTTACTGAATTATTTAATTGTCAGCGACTTCCATGCTGGCAGTGCACAGATGCTTGGAGATGTCTCAGGCAGTGATTGAGTACTTGTAGATTTTTCTAATACATAATGTTACCTGAAATGTTCTTGTGTCAGTTATCAAGGAAAGAAATACCTTTATTATTTTTACTCCTCAGAACAGAAATTAAGATCTGGAAAAATCAGGGCTGTTACAAGTCCTGCAACTGACCGTGAACAAGCAGGCAAAAGTTTCCTGTTTTCAGAGGGACTTATGTGAAGACAGCACAGGCTTGCATGGACCAGGGCTGTAAGGACAAGCCCCAGTTTACCACTTAATGGCACTCTGAGACTTAACTCTGTGCACATAGGGTATGCTCAGCAATACAAACTGATTAAAGGGACTGACAAAGACATGAGAGACATTCATAACAAAATCAGAGAATCATAAAATAAGCTCAGTTGGAAGGGACCCTCAAGGATAACTGAGTCCAACTCCTGACCCTGTGTACAACACCCTGAAAGTCATCATATGCTAAGAGCGTTGCCCAAACACTTGGATTCTGTCAGGCTGGTGCTGTGACCACTTCCCTGGAGAGCCTGTTCCAGTGCCCAGCCATCCTCAGGGTGAAAAAAAATTTGCTAATATCCAGCCTAACCCTCCCCTGGCACAACTTCAGGCCATTCCCTTGGGTTCTGTCACTGGTCACTGGAGTGAAGAGATTAGTGCCTGTCCTCCCCTTTCCCTCACAAGGAAGTTGAAGACTGCAACGAGGTCTGCCCTCAGGCTGAACAGACCAAGAGACCTCAGCCATACAGCTTCCCCTCAAGGTAACTTACCATCCTTGTGGCCCTCCTTTGCCTATTTCCCAACATCTTAATGTCTTTTTTATATTGCACACAGGACTCAGTTTTTCAGTGTTATATTTGGTTTGCTTTGTTTTTTGCTTGTTGTGTTGGTTTCTTTTTTTATTTTTTTTATTTAGCCATTCATGTCTCACTAGTTAAAATACTAATCTTCTGCAGTAATTGCATAGGGTTTTTTAAAGATATGATGTATTGGGAAAGTGATAGCTTTCAAAAAGTGTTAATCAATCAGTAGGAAAACAGCAGGGTGAAGTGCAAGTTTCTCCAAAAATCTTCATACCTAGGTACAGCTTGTGTTGTATCACAGATCAAATAACTTTTTCTTATCATAATCACCAACTGCAGTGGAAGCACAGAACAGAGGAATTTTCTCCTTAGATCCATATTTCTAAAGACTCCTAGGCTGTTTCACAATCACTGCTGATCATTGGTGCACTCAAAATCTGGTTTACTGCTGCTAGTAGAGAGAATGGGAAACATTTTGAGGTAAGAACCTCCTTCAAACCAATTTATTGCCTCATGAAAGTGTGAGAAAGTAGTGTTGTACCAAGGGATAAAAATCCTAGATGTAGCCATATAAGAAATTATTTTTAGGACTATAGTCATATTAAAAGTTAAGCTCTCTATTCTTGCCCCATAGTTAATGAAGAGGAAGAACTTCAAATATCAGGTACCTCCCTGAGCAGTATTTCACTTCTCCACATATACTGGCAAACATTTCTGTAACTCTTGTGGATGCATCCCTAAATGTTGTTAAGAAAACAGTGTTAGAAATACTAGTTTTCTAGTTAGATCTGTTTGTTTGAAACTGTTTCATTCAAGACACTACTTTTTTTTAGAAGTGAGGTTACAACATTTACTTATTTGCATCAATTATGTATAAAGTTCAGCCCAGTGTATACAGCTATTTCTACAAAACAGATCCATCAGATCAATTTTCTTTTTCAGAGAAAGGGCTGAAAATTCATCTCATATTCCTGAAAAAAATCTGTGGAAGATACTAAAAAAAATAAAATCAGAAGAGATATACAATCTTAGTGTGGATTGTGATGAACAAAGGTAGGAAATACACATATCCAGTTTCCAGAAATGCAGTGTCATGACCACAGCTGGTCATGGCAAAAAAGTTGCACTAAAAGTGTTCCATTAGGTGCATGTTGAACATACACTATTGGCAGGAGATCTGAAATGTGCATACAACTCTGAAGCTGACTAGAAGTGTGACACTTTAAAACCAATGAAAGTCATACTTTATCTCCAAAGTATGGATATGAATATCAGCAGGATGATTCTGACAGGCTTAAATTAAACCTAATCATAACATATGCAAATTAGAAAGAGGTACTGGAGGAAGGGTAGCAATGGTGCTCAGTTATTAAAAATATAGGGGTACACACATTAAGGATTAACTTTACTTCTACCATCATTCATATATTAAATGCAAATAAATGCAAACACAGAGGTACCACTGATATTTGCCATTATACAAAACTATTCCACAGACGTCTTTAATATAGAGTTTGAATTATATGAGAAGAGCAGAATAAATTATGTGTACAGTGGCTTAGGATGAGCTTAAGAAAGCTAAGAACTCTCCAAGTCATTGTGATGATATCTTATAATACAGAAAAAGAAGAGGAAGAGGAATGGCAAATTAAGAGATTTGCTTAAAAGCAGGGGAAAGAAGGCTGATGGTATTCTGGCTTGTATCAAGAAAAATGTGGTGAGCGGGACCAGATAAGAGATTATCTCCCTGTGCTCAGCACTGGCAAGGCCATGCCTTGCATCCTGCATCCAATTCTGTGCCCCAGCACTGCAAGAAAGATATTGAGGTGCTGCAGCAGGTCCAGAGGAGGGCAAGGGAGCTGGGGAAGGCTTGGAGCACAAGTCTTGTGAGGTGTGGCTGTGGGAACTGGGATCATTTAGCCTGGAGAAAAAAAGAAGGCTCCAAGATAACATCTACCTGAAAGGAGGCTGTAGACAGGTGGGAGTGAGTTTCTCCTCACAGGCAACCAGTGACAGGACAAGAGGACTTGTCCTGCCATTCCTGCCTTCTGGAGGGCTCCTTTATCCAAGCAACCTTCTGCCATCAAAGAAGTTTTCAATATTAACCTCCTCTTTTCCAATCATATTCAATGAGGCCTCTTCTGTCCATTAATGGCCTGGACTTAGCCCATTTTTTTTTTTTGCCTGATTTTTTTTCCCTATTTCCTTGGGATCTTTCCCTGCTCCTTTAAGAAATCTTGGGAAGAATTTCTAAAAAATCCAGTCCCTCAATTTCATTGGTATGTTCTCTGTGTAAGATCTGTGCTTACCTTCTATTAATGTATTGCTGACAGGAAAAAGAAGTGTGGTTTTCTTGATAAGGAAGGGAAGATGGGAGAACAACTAGACTGCTCTTTAAATCTTTTTGAGGCACAATGCTCTCATGTGACTCTGTGTAAATAATGGTGTATCTCTGTACTTCCATTCAGTATGAAATGAGTGAAGTGGTTTTCTTTCCTTTTCAAATTGTTGTAAGGATGAATGCATTGCAGGTTTTAAAGGGCTCCATATCTACATCAGTGTGGCGCTGTGAGTGCTTAAGAAACAAACACAATTTGTTACTCTTATCCCCAAAGCCCTATAGTTTTCAGGTAGCATTAAGCAGAAATGTTTTCAGTAGCTTTGTTTAGCATGTATTCCCTTTTCTTTCATTCAGAAGTTGCATTTACATCTTCCTCATGCATAATTACAGATATATGCTCAATATCTGATAGGATGGAGAAGACCCAGGTTCCTGCAGCTCAGGAAAGATCATTAGAATGATTTAGATTTCCTTTAGCATTAAATAGGGCCATTTATTCTTTTGGTAAGAAGAACATTTTGTAAACATCATTCATATTCTGAATTAGTATACATATAATACATTTAGTGTCCTGATTTTCTTTCCTCTCAAAAAACCCATGAAGAGTGTGAAATCCAGAAAAATACCATGGGCGTCACTCCAAGTTCTTGTATATTTTTTATGAATATTAATTTTGCAATTGCTGTTGGGACTTCATATGAATAAAGGGGCTTCAGGGCATATATGGAGATCACATTTTGGTGACAACTTATTGTAAATGTTACTTAGAGGCTACTGGCGTTAGTCCAGTACCTTAAGAGATTTCTTGTTTGGCTTCACATTTTTATGAGAGATAAACTAATCTCATAGAAGTAGATCAATTTATGAACAGTCAGGTTTCTCCTTGTCTCACTTCTAAAGGCTTAAAACCCAACACATAATGTTTAAGTCCTTGTTCTAACCTGTAGTACCATGTATGTTTCCCCTTAAGGAAAAAAAAAAAGGAAATTTAGAGCTTTTCTCTAAATAAGGTTAATAAAAAAAAATTATTTAATTCTCTGTGGGATATTGCTATAAATTGCTACAAATGTGATTGCTCAAGATGCCAGGCACTCATCTGACATACAGATGTTGTTAGATATTACAAGTAGTCAGAACCAGTAACCACTTGAAGAGGATATCTGACAAAAAAAACCCCAGTGTGAACAAAAGACACTCACATATTCACTTCTCTCAGTGTAGAGATGTTGATATGTAGATGAATTCTTTTTTGAAACTAAGAAAAATGAGAGAGGACAAGGTCGATACATTCTCAGAACTTTATAGTAGATTGTGTTTATACCATTTTTCCCTAATGAACATGTGGAAGACTACTAATAAACTGATTTTTTAAAAAATAAAACACTTCATTTTTCATCACACGAACAAACATTGCTTGTTTTTCATATGGACTGATGAAATTTAAAAGAATTGATTGTTCTTGATAAAAATCAATCAGTATAGCATGTGCAAGGACTTTGAAATGCATTCCACACAGAAAATACGTCATACTTTGAATCTGCCAACCTTGAGAATACATCCTCGATTTTTAGCCAGACGTTTTTATGCAGTGGATAAAAATAGGCATTTAGGTAACCTGGAAAATTAACTTTGGAGAGAGCAACTCTCAGCTGTTCATAATCACTGAAAATAAAGACAGCAACAGCTTCCCCAAAGACTTTGTAGATAATACAGATACGCAGTATTTTGTGCATTAATGATTGTATTTCCCATTGCAAATCCCCTATAACCTTTTGGGAAGCTTCCCCTACAGCCTACCACCTGTCCCACAGCATCAGCAGAGCCTGTGATATCTGTGATGTGGAAGAAGATATGGTGTCAGTTGGACTTCTGCTGAGAAAAGAGAATCTTTTGGAGCATCCATAGAATCTGAAGCTGGAGAATTTTGACCAGTAGGATTGCCCCTGGACATGCAGTTTACTACTTCAGTCTGTTGAAAAATCATAATAAGAAGGTTCAATTGCATCATTTGGAAGCACTTTTTATGAAGAAAGACATAACATAACAGCTTAGCTTCATAACAGCTTAGCTCAGAATTGTCCAGTTCATACAGATTCGAGTATCTACAGTTCCATAGCATAAATTATATTGAAAAATGAGGGAGGGATGTCTTTCTTGCTTTCTCACCTACTTCTTTAATTTGAAGTTGTGTGTAGGGGCAGAAACATTATGCTTTATTGCCCTTTAGTTTTTGCTCAGCTCCTGGCAGAAACTGCTGCCTCTGGACACCTCTCTGCTGAACCCCCATCTGCCCTTTGCTGGCTTTGATGGGACTCAGGCACCCAGTCAGGGCAGCAGCTGAAAGGCAGGCAGGACAGGTAAAAGGGATAGGTTTGATGAAGGCTTGGCTGGGCAGAAAGCAAATCTCCCAGTTTCCACTGCCTGAAAATCCTACTCTGCTATCTCAGCTCTCCCAGGCAAGTCAGCACCCCAGAAAAGGGAACATTAGGGTTACAGCATGCTCCTGTACTCCCTGCTCCCTGACAGCTATGCACACAAAGCATAACACTCCTGAATAGCCTGCTGCTATCACAATCGACTTCAGACATCCCTCATGCATACCTGTCCAAGCCCCCTACCCATGAACTTACCCCAGTAGCTCTGGCCTTCCTTCTCTAATGTACTCAGAACAGGCAAAGCTTTTGCTTATCTGTGTATGTCCATAATGCTGTTTGTAGAAGGGCAAATTAACCATAAACTGAAATTAATTGGCATGAAAAATTATTTGAAAAATGCAAATTAGTCCATCAAATCATTTGAAATGTCATGCATGGTGCAGCACAAAATTTGGCAGGGAGAAGGAGTGATTATCACAGGTAGACAAGCCAGCAGATGGCTGAGTGCTCTGAAGGAGTATCTGTGAGAAAGGATGTTGTTCATAGCTCCTCAACTGTCTCTTTCCATGTTAATAAACAACTATGAATACAGCAATGAAAATGCCAATCATCTTTTTGTTGTACTGGGTCATTAACATAACACTGATATCTGCATAACCACAATTCTACCATGTACTTATCTCTGCAGGGTCAACTTAAACTTTAATATTTCCAAAGCTGTTAATAAGAGCTGATAAAGGAAGGTGTGGTTTTGGTGGGAGAGTGATGTTGCACATTATTTTCCACATTTGCTATTCCTTGGTGATTCAATGAATTAGAAAACATTTTAACTGTAAATAATATTACTCTTCCTAAGGGAACTGATAGTGCCGATGTAGAAATGTGCATAGTGTCTGGTTAGAGAGTTGTGGTGTTCCCACAGTGCATGAAAAGGAGCTAAAAGCAGATGGGATCATCCTCAGAAAAGAAACTGGGTCATGAAGCAGGTGGCAGATTAAACTGCTGGTGTAAGAAAGTCCAGATGGTCAGAGCTGCAAATGTGCTGTGCTGGAGAGGTTGGGCATTCAAGGCAGGACTCCTGGCACCTGCATTTCATCTCACAGTCTGCCTGAATTCAGGCTGGGCTCAGACTGCCCACAAAACCCTCAAGTCCTCTTCTGTCCTTCCCACAGCCTGCACCAGGAGGATGGAGAGATCTTCACAGGACAGTCATGGGTCCTTGTGATTGCTTGAAGTAACCTCAAATAAAGGGGGAGAAAAAGCCTCAGGAATAGAAAAAGGAAAGAAGTTGCTGCAGTGCTGGTTTTCATTACACCCTTCCTGGTAGGAGTGCAGACAGTCAGCAGTCTCAGATTTGAAGGTGTCCCATGGATCAGACCACACTCAGAGCAGACATCACATAGAGAAACTTTCTGGAGTCATGCCTGACTGATAGAAACTGCAATATCCCGAAGGAAAAATACTTCTGCTTGAAGGCAGGAGGATAAGGTGGAAAGTGTATTTTATGTTTTTATTTGAAAGGGACAGCGTTTGCATTTCCTCTGATGCATAAAGCACACATCCTTCAAGCCAGACACCCAATATGATGGTTACCACCACACTTGGAGTAACCTTCCCTGGAGTAGGTGCAGTATTTAAAGTATTTTTAGGCATTCATTTCCATTGATACCTGTGGATATACTCAAAAGCTGACTGTACAACCTGCCAAAAGCTGTCTTGGGCAACCTGTCCTTGGTGACTCTGCTTGGATGGGGGGGCAGTGCTGAATCATGCAATATCTAGAGGCTCCTTACCAATCTCAACCTTTCTAACTCTTAGTTTAGAAGCTGACATGAGGTATAGTGTTAAAAAACCACCTACAAGTGGTTTGGAAAATGCTTTGAAAAATGGAGTAGATGAAGTGCCAGTTGGGCAGCATGGTATTCCCACAGCCTAGATTTATGGTATCATATATTTGAAATCAGACTTCTCTATGTCTGCCTAGCTGAAAGAAACAGTTCTGTCATATAGAGCTCCACAAAAAGACAAATTACTTTCTATGGTTGAGAGCACATAATCTTCAAGTTCATTTCTAAAGCTGGAATCATGTATCAAAAGTATATAAACCTCATGATTTCATCTCTTCTCAATCTGAAGAGAAGAATATTTTCTAACACACTAACATGCAAAAATTTTGAAAAATCAGGATAGCATTAATCAGTATCTTTTTAACAAAAATGTATGGTCAAAAGAGTAGTAGATTATTGAGCTAACACAAGATTTATCAATATACAATTAACATTCAATATTATTTATACCTCTAATTGAGAGTTTTCCTTTCACTATGGAACATTCAATTAATATTTCTCTTTCTCCAGTAACTTGCTATTTGACATCCATGTAATAACTTCACAGAGTGAAAGCAGCCTAAGAGACCCTGTACATATTTCATGTCAGTTTATTGACTGTTTCATTTTGGGTTTTTTTTTACTGATGCCTTGGAAGTTTCTCTGGTTTCACAGGCCTCCTGTGTGTCTGCTTAGTTTTAATTATCAGTACAAACAAAAGGTGGCATTGGAGTCCTGGATTTGGTTTGGGTTTTTGTAGTAATATTCATTCTAAAAGTATGAAAAATGAGAAAAAGGTCAATCTGACCAGGCAATACCAGCTGTTTCTAAGGTTTTTGCTTCCTTTAAAATTTTTGCACAACCTATCAGTATGTTATAAACTGCTTAATATTATCTAGCTCTTTTTAAAAGACTTCCTGCAGATCCATCAGAAGACTTTTTCAAATAATCAGTGTGACCATTTCCCCTGAAACCTCAAAAGAAAGAAGGATAGATAAGCAGTAAATATAAATGAAAGAGACAAGAATCTCAGGTAGTTATAAGATCTCATTGCAGAGCAGGTTTCTTTCTTACAAGTGACAGCATTCATTATCACAACTGCTTAACCCTGAGACTCAATTAAGGCTTTCAAAGGGCTTTTAAATTATTGATTGAAAGGCAACAATGAAGGAGCAACCAATGGTTGAATATGACTTTACACTGCAAAAGTAACAGTAATTTAAATTGCAACCCACAAATGGGTGTTTAAAAAGGGGTATTTAATGGAATCAGGGCTTGCCAAATAGGGAGACAACCCTCAGCCTTGCAAATTATTGATTTCTCTCTCATTTTAAATGCTTTTTATCCCCATTGCTCAGAATAACACACACAATCATTGCTGTCAGGCAGTAATGAAGTTTCTGTTCAACACATTCTTTGACATGAAAAAGTCAATGCAACAGCATTTGTCAAAGGAAATTAGATGCTACTAAATCCTTTGAGGCAGAATTTGTCCCCTTCCCTACCCAAAGAAAGTGAACAAAGGAAGCTGGTCTAAGGTCTAAGGAAATTGGAAAAGAGGCTGGTACTGGTAAGGTCTAATGTACATACATTAAAAAAACCTGAAAAACAACAACAAAAAAAAAAAAAACAAAAAAACAACCCCAACAAACAAACAAAAAAAAACCCCAAAAAACCCAAAAACCCAAACTTCTTACTTTGGGTATGATTGCAGTTAGCATTACTTTGGGATTAAGGTTCGGAAATCTAAATGATTGGGTGTTCTGTTTATTTCTGAAGTCCATAACACCTCAGATGATTATAAGAAGGCTTATGAATATCCAGAACACTCAATTATATTCTCTTTTAGAATGTGATTTCCCTCATTGTTTGGTTCTCCATTAGACAGGAGCAGTGTTTGTGATTAGTAACCAATGTCTGCTGTAAATTCCTGGTTTAGGATTTGGGTCAATGGATAATTAGAATCAGAACTGTAGCTTGAAGCCTTATTCTATTTTATCACCAAAATTGATGCATTGTCTATAACTAAGATGATATTTAAGGGTTTCAGTTAAGAAATATAAAGTCTAAAAATCTTATTTTATTATTGAATTGTTCCAAGCATACAGAATAAGGAAAAGTGCTCACTGATAAGGACCCTTACTGTGTTTGCATTTTAGTGATCCTCTGGCAAAGATAGTGGGTTATGGGTGGGAATATAGTTAATATTGGAAAAATCTAAATACACAAAAGACTATTTTGCTATAAGATTGTTTAGATTTTCCAGATATAAATAGAAGAATTATTAGTTATTGCAATCTAGTAGTAGAAGAATTTTGCCCAAGGTTACTTGTTCAGGATGGTGGTTATATTTCAGTAATTCAAAAATCCCTCAAAAAAAGTGCAAAGATCAGGAAAAGAACAAATTGGGATTAGACATTATATTCTGTTTTACAGTAGGATGATAATGATACACAGAGAGTAATAACATTAGTTCCAAGGATGCAATTAGGGGTGGGAGTTATAAAATGGCAAACAGCAACCATCCATTCTGTCCATTCTGAAAAGACAGAAAGAAAATAGGTACAAAGTTAAGGCAAATCCTTTAATCTCATGCATTTACATGGAGTGCCTGTAGTTTAAATTCTAAGCTAGTGTCAGGTTTCATGCTTTGGATCATGTAGCATAAGAAGCTGTACTTGTTGCTGGGTTAGTTAAAATCTTTGGCATGGGAAAGAAAGCTAAACAATATCAATATTTTTTTACTATTGCATTATTTAATTTCCTACACATCTTGACTGACTACTAAATTAAAGATGACAAGCGAGTTAACTCAAGCATTGGTCCCTAAAGCTTACCAGCAACTCATTAACTCTTTCCTCACCTGTTACAAATAAAAATCTTCAAGACAAATTTCACAGGTGATTATAGAGATAGATTACTCCATGAGGATTTTCCCAAAGGGCAGGATAGGCAGGACCCCAGAAGACTGTAAATCTGTTTCTTTCTGCCCAAAACCATCTCCTTAGCCTGCACATCTACTTTCTCCCGCTTTCATTCCTGTGTACATTAAACAAGACTTGCAATGCTGTTATGAAAATGCCAGCTCTAAATATTTCTGTCTCTAATCTAAAGGAGTAAGTGTTCTCAAATGGAAGACACATAGCTCCATGAAACTTAATACCATGAAACTTTGCTACTGAAATTAGGTCTGCTACTTCAAATCTCATCTGAATCACGGGAAACATAAAACATTTTGAAGGGCTAATCTTGAGGGAAAGTTCCTGAAAAGTCCATCAATTTAATATAATGGCAGAAATTGTGTGAAGATATGATAGCTTAAAGTAATTCAATTGAAAGCATGTCCTTAGAAAAAGGATGAGGCTGCTAACTTACTCTTTTGGTCTAATAGCACAGAGCACCTCAGAAATGCCCAAATGCTCAAATGCCCAAAACTCAGTTTCAACAAAATCCTTCCTTGACCCAACAAGTTTGAGATGTCCTGAAGGCCTGAAGCAGAGAGCTCTGCACTGAACCAATTTTAACAAAAATAATAAAACCTGGACTCAAAACTCCAATGATTTAAATGCAGATGAAACACCCTGAGGTTACTTAGAAAAAGCCTAACCAAGAAAGTGACTTTCATAAGTACCCTAAAGGAAAAAAAAAATTCTGGTATTTGCAATACCAAGGTCATTAAAAGATAGAGAAATTCATATGGATACCCAAGGTATTTCTCAGTATGTGATCCTCTTTCTGCTTTTCAAGACTAAATGATATGCTGAAATCACATGGATACAGCTGCAACAAAGCTGCTCTAACAGCACTAGTGGCAAAAACACCACCGTTTATAAATGCATTACACCTGTTATTGAAATCCTACATATTTATAGTAAAATCTATTTTTTTCAGAATAACTACTCCATAAAATCTGTCATCAAATTATATTCCACTTGACTATAAATTGTCTTTTTTACGCTGTACATGGAAATAGAGCAGAGTCATTCTTTGTGTCCTTAACTGAAAAGAGTCAAGGAGTTGTTTTCAGACAGCCACCCATTTTATCACTCCACTACCCTTTCTTGTGATGAAAACTCTGAGCCACAGGTGTAGGCTGTGTATTTAATATTATACTGCAAGACACTCTAGAGTGGGAGAAACCTCTAAATTTGCTATGACACCAGACATCACCTCTAACACAATTTAATGATGACAGTAGTGGTTACTCAGGGAATTGATGAAGGGAATGAATTTTCCAACATCTTGGAAGTTAGTCTCAAAACGTGCTGGAAAATTTGTATCATCAGATGACTGTAGGCTGTTGGTACCATACATGAAGAAGGCTGATTTTAATCGGTTTCTGTCACACTGGATCCTCTGCTGTGGTTAACAGAGCAGAAGAAAGGCCAGGGGGCTAAAGAGTTACTGAGCAGTAAGTACCCACATGCATAGAATCCAGGTTGTAGCTCTCCAGTATCAAAGCTCAGCTTCTTCCAGGGATCAAAATGAAGAGTCTTTCATTATCAGGTATAACAGGATAGAGGTTCTGTGACTCACCAGAGTATTGTGATGACATAAGGCACTAATTTGAGGTTTTGTATATGGATTTTACAATGCATTTGCAGGCCTCCTCTATGTTCATAGATATGAATAGTTTTATTAGTTTTCTGGATATGCTGCCAGAGCTGTATCCTTTAAGCCTTCATTGCCCATCTATGCAGATAGATGGCTATCTAGCTTTGTGGATAAGCAAGATGGGGAAAAAAAATCTGTGTGAATGTACTCCATACTGAACAAGCAAAATAAGCACAATTTTATGATTTAGCAATAGGCTGAGCAGTCAGTTCTGCACTCATCTGAAACCTTCAGAAATGCTGATCTAGGTGTCTAGCTCTCTAGACCATTTTATGCATTATGAGAACAGCAAAACACTCACCTGCGTGCAGCTGTCTCCATGTCAGTGTGGAAAGTTCACTACTGCTGTAGAATCAATAAAGGCTTCAAACAGCTGACTCAGGATTTTTGAGATGCACCGAGAAGATTAAATAAGCAAAACACATTTTCGTTTCTTTTTTCTAAACAGAGGAAATATCTTGCCACTTTCATTACTGCAGCTGCACTGTCACCCATCTATGGGGGCTGTAGGCATCCAGTGGAGAATTCTCCAGAGAAACATTAATTGTATTTATTTTAAATGAATAGGAAAATATGTCCATAATCATAGAGCAGGAAACTCGCTACTCAGAGGAAACTGATAGCAGGAGTTTTGGTGAGCATCACTCACACTGGTTTTCAGCATGTGTCAGTTGTATGCAAACACCGGAACACTCAGCTTTTGCAGCTACATTTGTGACAGCAGAGTTGAATTATCTGTACATATTTTATTTAAATAATTGTGCTCACAGGTAAAACACTGTTTCCCAAAGCTGTTTTCCACGCATGTACCATTATTAAGCCGTGTCCGGAAGTGCATTATTAGGTTTCATACGATGCAGTCATTCTAAGAAACGTTCTAAAATCATGCTGGTGCTAGTGATTAGGCCTTTAATGCTCAATTATATCACAGCCTTGGCTGAACTAACTGGATAGTGCTGTGGTCAAAGTCTTGACTCAGCCATGTGAGGTGAATTGTGTAGGACTATAAAAGATGTTAGTCGAACAAAGAAGTATTATAAATTAAATGCATAGTTGCCTTTTTTTTTCTTTTTTTTTCTTTTTTTT
>VWZN01015839.1:255159-284571 GCA_013396955.1 Regulus satrapa | reverse complement strand
GGGAGAGAAAGTGTTTTCCCTAGAATATCTATTAAAATGGGACAGAATTAGGGAGAAATTTTTCCTTTCTGGATGACCAAAAGCCAGTCTTTTCTCTGGAGGCAAAGAATATATTTTTCCTCCCCTCCTACCCTATAAAAATAAGGCAATGTTTGGAAAAACAAAGAAAAAAAAGAAAAATAATAAAGGGACATTATTGCTTGAAATCAAGTGTGGTTTAGAGGATTCTGAAGAATGTATGTCTTTGACATACACATCTAAAATTCACAGGTTTAACAAGAAAACAAATTCAAAACCAGCAGGGACCAAAGAAACCATGCAGGAAAGAGGGGTCTTCCTTTACTTCCATTTCTGGAGTACAAACAGCTAAAGTTGTTTGTGATTGAAAACAGGAGAAAATACTTGGGTATTTTTTCCCTAATGCAATTAAAATTATCAAGTTAGAAATAAACTAATACTACTGCTAAACTCTGAAGACCATTATATTATATTTTAAAAGTCTAGTCAATCTGTATGTTCAATATTTCTTCAGAATTACTATATCCCACTGTTACCAGCATTAGAAGGATGTTTCATAGGGAGCTTAAAATTATAATTTTTCTAGGTAGTCTTGTGCAAACTTTTTATACTCCATATAAAAAACTTTATTCTTCAGGATTATCAATTACTTCAGAGAGAAAAGCAGACTGGCATTTAAAATAATAATTTTAAAGTGTTGTGCACAGAAAGAGAGTCAAATCAGAAAATAAGAAAATTACCTTTTATTTGACTGTAGAATTTTGACAGGAAATTCCTGAGAGCTGCCAAGAATAGAATTCAATTCAATTCAACCAGAAAGTAACATATTTTTTTTGCTTTGTTAACAAAATACTTGTGAATGGTTCAACTGAAAGTATACATTCACATGGAAAATGTCAGGGTTATAGGAATTACAGTTTCTACAATCTAAAAAAGTTGTAAAACCAAAAACCCAGAAAAGGGACAATGCTTGGGCTTTGGTCCAAAAGTGTATCTATCAGGTACCATTGTAACAATATTATGGTGTACATGGCTGAAACACAGCTCCTAGGAGTCTCCTTTTTTCAATTACTGGTGTAAATACAGCCAAAATGTCCAGGAGTGGTTCACATCTAAGGTCAATGTTCTGAGAAAGCAGGCTACAGTTATTACAAGGCTGACTTGCTCTGCTAGCATATTGCAGGGAAATAATTCATTTGAGTTGGCACATTTCTGTTTCTCTTTCTAGACAGTCTCAATAAACTACTAATGCCATATAATCCCACTCATAGCAAAAAAACTTTGACTTGCTCAAAATTAAAGGCTTTCTCCCCTTCAGAGATACATATGTAGGTCTAAAAAGTCATATTTTTTTTCCCCAATCCTTTTTTAGGTAGTGAGATGAGATTTGCTCTAGGTGATTTTTTCAGAGTAACAGATTCTGACATTCTAATATCCTAAAACTGTAAAATATTACATGCTAACATTCATCAGAGTCTTGCTGAATTTGATCTCATTTATTTTGGGCACTTTTGGATCACTCTTCCTGTAATACCGTGTTTATAATCTTCAAATATTTGGTCTTTCCTCCTTCTAATAACTGACTTTTTGGCATGTGGTTATGTAAAAGTCTCTTATTGTGTCACTGTAAAAGAATTGTTTTGTTGCTTCTCTCCAAAATTGAAATGCCTCCAATCCATTAAAGTATTTCTGGTGTTTTCTCAATTAGTATTGTTCTTTAGGTGGTGACTAGAGTTGTATATGTGAAACAAAAGAAATTATTTTCATGGGTAATGAAAACATATTTCTGGGAAAGTCATCAATTTCTCCTTGGCTGCAATTCTGCTATACTATTTAATATCTTTCCTGGATTAACAAAGATGCTAAATATTTGCATTCTTCTGGATTTGAAATTCTCATAGTGTGGTAAAGTATTCAGAAAAGTTATTTTTCTGTCACTGTTTCATTAGACAAAAAAGTATGACTTCTTATCACACTGAGATCAATGATGTGAATTTTCCACATGTTCCTTTGAAGATGTTATTTTAGAGTAAGGCAATCTATACATAGGCAACATATATATGCTGATTACACAACTGTGGTTTGGATAAATTTTTTTCATAACTAGGTTTCTTTTTTTCCTCCATTCTATTACACAAATCTGTTTTAAAATTAAAACACAGCCATCTGTAAAAGACAAAAAATAGGTAAACACACCCTCTCAGAATACCTTTTATTCCTTCCCACAAGAAAGAATAGCAAAGTAATTCTACAGAGCTTGATGTTGATACTTCCACATCTCATCTGACCTCTAACAGGCTCTTTCTATCTAAGATTGCAACTCAGCCCTCCTTACTCGCAGTACCCAGTGGGTTCTGGTGTACAGCAGTCAGAAAGATCATTGATGGTCAGTGGGAAAGTCCAGCCAACCCATTGTGGCAATGAATTACAGAATTACAGAATATGCTGAGTTGAAAGGGAACCTCGGGGGTCATCCAGCTCAGCCCTTCACAGCCCCAAGAGTCACACCATGTATCTGAGAGCATTGTCCNTGGCAATGAATTACAGAATTACAGAATATGCTGAGTTGAAAGGGAACCTCGAGGGTCATCCAGCTCAGCCCTTCACAGCACCATCCCCAAGAGTCACACCATGTATCTGAGAGCATTGTCCAAACACTTCTTAAGCTTCTGTAAGACTTGGACAGTGACCACTTCCCTGGGGAGCCACTCTCTGGATGAAGAACCTTCTCCTGATATCCAGCCTAAACCTCCCCTGACACAACTTCAGGCCCTTCCCTCTGGTCTTATCACTAGACTTGACTCAGCTGCACAGCTAGACAAAAAACCTGCTGTGAAGGACAGGGAGAACAAAGAGCAAAAAAAGTGAGCGCCGTTCCCCCGGTTGCAATTCCCCGACCATTTCTAAGTTTCTCAGGGTGTTCTGAAGAAGTAACAAAGTGGTGGGTGGCAACCTGGATGCAATAAAGTCGGGAGTGAAAAGACAGAAGAGGTATCAGACATGTAAAAAGTGTGTTTATGTTTCTAGAGGTGTAAATATAATTTATAAAACTTGCCCAGAAGTTCCAAACCAAGCAAAGGACAGTAATGAACATCTTCAACACTGAACCACTAAATTAAATATGACATTAATGGGAACCTTTTAATGTATTTCAGATCTGCTTTGATGGCCATTTTAATTAGATTGTTGATCTGCTGCTGACAGCATCAGAAAACCAAGGCTTGAAATACAGAACCTTGTCAGATGTTTCTGGATCTCAATTACCATGTATAATTAATGAGATAAGTCTCTCTCTGGACACTGCTTGTAGGAGGGCAATTTGATTCTCATGTCAGGCACATGAGTATTCACTGGCAGCTCTCCAGACTGTGACCTGAGCCCAGTGGTGGGTTGCTGCAACTGCTGTGACAGTCTCTCCCTGATTACAGGACTCATAGGTAACTGGTCTGATTTAAAAGTCTTGTATGTCACTGCATGTATAGACAAGAAGGTTAGATGAATTCTAATGGCAAGAATGGTAAAGGTTACAAATACCTCTCATAAACAATCAAAATTCCAGCAAAATTCTCTTATATGAGAAATAATATTCTACCTATTTTAATTTCATATGTAGGGTGCCATCCTTCCTCCATCCTTCTAGAGACCTAAGGAAGTTAAAGATCAGATTCTTTTGAACTCAAAAGGAAAAAAGGGAAGAGCAATTTTTCTGCGATTGCATTAGATAGATACTTCTGAATGACTTTGAAAAGGTAAGAAAAATAAAACTTAAAAGCCTTAATACATCGAAAGGGAAAAAAACAGCATAACATTCTCATTTCAAGTACATGGCTAGACACTAACCCTTTAGAAACGCACTCACATATTTCAATTTATAAGGTGACATTTGACTGTCAGAAAGTTTTAAAGTCAGCCTCTCTGCTAAAGTTGAGTCTATTGAGAAGATAGAATTTGTGCCATCATCCTCTGTTACCTAGAAAAGTCTGGCAGTCCAATCGCTTTTGCTGTAAACCTCCACTACTGCAATAAGCATGATTTAAGGAACTCTATCTTCCTGTGCTAGGAGAGCAAAGATCAGCTTAGTAATAAATAAGAATGAGACTAAAAACAAAGTGATTAATTTCAAAGGGTCACTTATACCTTCAGTGCTGTACCTTATACTTGTCATCCAGCTTCAATAAACGTTCAGAAGGAATTATGAGCAAAGAGTTTTGGAAAATAAAGGTTTTCATGTTGTAGAGGAATTTAAGAAATGTCCTAAATGCTATTTCATTAAAAAGATCAATGAAAATATGGCACAATCCATTTCTTTAAATTAGAACCAAGTTCATAGTAAATCCATTATAAATATTAAACACTTCAAACTTCCCTTCATTATTGTCTTAGAGAGCATACTGGATGGAATGTTCAAAAATCAGTAGCAATATAGAGAAGTTCATCTGGAAATCTCCATTAAAGCTGTCTCAGAAAACAGAAAAAAAGGCTTATGAAATTGGAAAGCTGGAAATGAGACACAATGCAAAAAAAGTTGTTGATTTGCTTTTTAAATAGAGTTCTTAAGCTTTGAAACTTCTTTGTCATAGTATACAAAGAACTAGTTTGGATCCAGATAAGTGAATTGAGCTTTCGTAGTTAGCTAAAGCCTTTAAGTTCTGTGACATACATCAGAATATCATGCGTTATGTAAGAAAAGGGGAAAAAGCAGAATACATGTAAAGTCAAATGTGGTTGGTACAATTTAGAAGTCTGAGACACCATTGCTCTTTGTTCTTCAGTAAGGTCCACTGCTTATAATAATCTCTTCCTTCTACAAACCTGAATTCAGCTGTTATTATGTTGTTTGATGTTCTGTTTCAGGCCTGGAGAGCAATTGTGAAGCAACTGTCCCCATCCTCTCCAGAACTCCGCTACACATCTCCTTCTGTGGCACTAGTGACACCAAGGCCCTTTCTGTTTTCATGGAGTGCACTTGACAGCACTTGGCTGTGGCTATCATCCCACGTTCCACTATCATGTGAACAACTTCAGATGACAGGAAAAGACATGATGAAGGAACGTCTTCAGAGCAGATGGCCATAGGGTCCAGTGAGATGAAGTGGCCATTGCAGGCAGCAGGTTAAAACACCCATGATAAGTTAAGAAAAAGAACAATCCTTTGGAGATGTATTGGGGCAGGAGCTCCAGCTTTTTCAAATCTCACATCAAAGATCCTGTGTACAAAAGGCAACACCATCCTCATGCTAGCAACTTGCCAGGTACCACAAGTCTGGCTATTTAGTCTACTCACCACTTTCATCTACTCTACTTTCTTCTCTTTCCCCATTCATTGCCTTTCTTCTTACTCATTTGCACATCCCTCTACCAGAAGACTCCCTCTTTCTGATTTTCTTGCCCCTTTTCCACTCACTGTGCTTCTGCACAGAGGATGAAGAGATGAAGGAAATATGTGATGTATGCAGGTCGCTATAATATGACCCTCAGAAAGAAAGGAAAGGAAGTAATTGTGCCCCTTAAGAAATGAGCAGTAATTATTACGCTGTGAGTAAAAATGAAGTAAGGGCTTGAGTTGACTTGTCATCTTTAAGATTAAAGACTTTGTGCACAGCAATTGATGTTTTCTTCAGATAAAACCCTACTTCCTCCATTTATATCTTTTTGCTTTATCTCTTCATCTTAAAAATCTCTCCCATTTGAATTTTCAACATCCTGACTTCAGGAGTGTTGGATAATTAAAACACCTACTTGAAGTGCATTATTAACCCAACAAAATGTCACGGAACTGAAAGAAGTAAGTCGTGTGTGGTCATCAGACTAGCAGCTGAAATCACTATTCAGTTAACAAGTATGTACATTATTCTACTGACATAATTTATTTGAACAAAGATGCACATTTTGACCTGCATCTCAGCCTGGATGAGAGATGACTGAAAGAGATGGAACAGCATACGTGTATATTGCATAAATACTTATATTTTTGCAACAAAATACTTTAGATCTGAAATATTCTGGCAACCATATTCTTATAAAGCAGAGGAAAATGGAATATCAGGCTGCCACATATCAGGTCTTCTCATTTTGTAATTTGGCAGTCTAAACTAAAACTTTTTTATTGTTTAATTTTCTTTGTTTGATTTAAATGACAGTCTTTGCCTGTAAGGTGTANACTAGCAGCTGAAATCACTATTCAGTTAACAAGTATGTACATTATTCTACTGACATAATTTATTTGAACAAAGATGCACATTTTGACCTGCATCTCAGCCTGGATGAGAGATGACTGAAAGAGATGGAACAGCATAAGTGTATATTGCATAAATACTTATATTTTTGCAACAAAATACTTTAGATCTGAAATATTCTGGCCTATATCAGTGTTTCAGGAGATTTTGCACCTCTTGCAGCTCCTTTTCCGGGAAGGATTTCTCTCTGTAGACTGGCTCGGGTGTATAACTCAAGTTAACCTATCAACAACTGAAGGGACAGGTGGCAACAAGGCAAAGGATGGAGCAACTGCACTTGATCAATGCTGAAGAAGGTTGGACAATATTAATCCAGGAAGTGATTGTCAGTCTGGGGACTGGCACAGGAGTGTTAATCCCAAAGGAAACAATTCATGACTCTGTATGAGCATGTAATTATAAAACAGGGATATGTGCATCTTTTGCGTCTGGAGGAGAATGAAGTCTGATATTGTGAATAAGTGGAAGAGATTTTTGGAGCTTGCAAATATAAAATCAGGACTTCAGAGGAAGCAGGCTGTACAACAGAGCAGTTATGATCTTCACAACCGTGGCGCAGAAAAACCAGCAGTCATCCCTGTCTGTGACACCCCTGTTTGCAGGCAGATACTTCAGGAAGGAGGACTGAAAATTCTCCTGGATCAGAAGACTTCCAGCTCTCAGATACCTATCTAAGCAAGTGCTGATGTGCTGTGAACTATACTCCAGTAATGTTTTCTGAAGGCCGACAGTGGGAGGTAGCAATAATTTGTGGGTTTTTCACTTTCAAGTTAGCTGAATAAGGTCTATTTTAGAGTACTTGCAATAAAAAAGGAAAAGTATCTACCTTTGGCACCTAGCATAGCATCTAATCATGTAACTACAAACTTCTGCCAGGAGATACCTGTTGATCCAATATATACATATTTTATACATCTCAAGACATGTTTTAGTATGATATTTATTGCACTGACCTAATTAGAGTGATATATGAAAGCCTTGGGCTAGGAAATGCCTATCTTCTGTACATGATGCAAACCTGTGAAAAATTCAAGAAAATCACAGGCTTCCAGTTAATTATGGTGAGTTATCAGCATTTCACATCTGGAAGATACTCTTCAAGCTAAACTGTTATATAACAATTTTGCATCCAACTACCTATTTCTTCTGACTGAGTGTTAACATATTGATAAATTTAATGTCCATTATTGCAAGAAACAGAGAACTATAAACACATATTTCAACTCTGTGTGTGGCCCTGAATAAGCCTTTTTTTGACTAGCAGTATCATTATATGAAGTCTATCAATAAATAAACACTTCTTTTTTAATGCTCATTCAACAGCAGTACCAACAGACTCACCTCAAAAAAGCTTGACAAATGCCTGTCCTGGGTCACTCTACTGGCCTAGGTAGTGACTGGTTCATTATAGCTGACAGTGTAAAAGAACCTTCAGAATTTCTTTTGCTTCTTCACCTCTCCTTTACCTTGCACTCACAGTGGAGTCCCACACACAGTGAGATGCCAGTTTGAAGCTTCTGTTTCTTCATACTGCTGTCTTATATAAAACCAGCGAGAGAGAAGACAAACCACTATACTGGGTTGATGGCAGCTGAGCAAACAGACAGAAAACCCCAGCTTTGGCAAAGTGGGCAGCCCAGTGGTGGCCCAAGGGTCAATGTCAGAGCATGCTTTCTTCACTTCACTGTTTGCATTTGCTTACAAAAAACAAATGAATGGGAAAAATTGGGCAGTGGTTTTCTCTACTCATGCATGCAGCTGGCAGTATGCAGATGACAGCAAATGAAATAAATACATAACTTATGATCTCTATCCCATGCCTCAAGATAAGCCTTCCAGAAGGTTTTGGTTGATAGGATATACGTACACTGGTATGAACTGTCTATTTTGATGACAAATTTCCTTTGAGCATCTCTGAGGAATCTACAGATATTGATTAAACTTCATAATGCCCTAAAGTATCTCAGATTTCTCTTCCTATATAACAGATGAGTAGCCTGAAGGGCAGGGAGAAGTTTTGTCCAAGGTCATGAAATGAGATATTGACAGGATTAGAAATAGGTCTCAGGAATCATGGTATGAGTCTTGCTTAAATTCAGTTCCTTTCAAGAACAAGAGAACATATATTGCAATTGGGGTTTACATTTCCAAGGCCTTCCTGTATAAAATATACTATAACAACTGACAGAATGGAGAAGAAAATGTGCAGCATCATGCAAAGGCATTTTATGAGATTGTGAGAGGATTTCCAACCCAGTTCTTTTTATTCCTTTTAAGTAAGGGAGAAAGATCAGAAAAGAAAAAAAAAAAAAAAACATCAAACAGTTATCTTCCAGCTAATGAATGACAGCAAGAATTGGGAAAGAACATGTCACTTTAATCTGCCACTATTTTTCTTTTTTTTGCCAAACATCACAGCTAGGAAAGATGAGGATATCTGTCTTCTGCTTGTGACAGAATTACCTTGGGCAATTTTTACCTAAAGTTCTAGAGCTAGTTGAAATGTTTTCCATAACAAAGTTGAAAATGTTTGCAGAATATTTTTATACCTGAATAGAGAATTCAAATGGATGTATTGTTTTTCTCCTTGCCCTTCAAACATTTTCCCACTCCTCTCTCCCCTTTCTACTTGCAGGCTGGATAAGATAAAGTGGATGAAGAAAGTGAGGAAGAAGAAAATTGACAGGATTTGAAAAAAAAATAAATAGACATGGGATTTTGAACATTATACCAAGCAGTCAGGAAAAAATTCATCCAGAAATGAAATACTACAGGAATTATTGTCTTGAAAGAATGTTTTTAATTGCATTCATATTTAAAAATGGCAAAAAGTGTCAGGTTATATGAATCTCAAGATGAAAATATAAATCAGCAATGTTACAAGTTTTCTTTTTCTTGTTATACAATGTTTCCAGAAAATCATTGCTTTGTGATTACACACTTAATTATGATAACTGGGTATTATTATCTTCTTAAATTTAAAAATAAAATCTTTTCCTAATGTATACATTAAAGTTTATGAATTGAGGGAAGTTCTACCAATGTTTCTAACTTCTTGAAAATTACAAATGTGATTCACCACCCCATTAAACCTCTACAACAAAGGGATGAATCAGGCCTGGCATTTTAAATGAGGCACCATTTCTGGAAACTACAAGCAACATGTGCATCTCTACTAAATCCAGTAAGTGATTTCCATCAGTTTTAAAACATTGCAGCCTGCAGCCTGCAGTCTGTCTCTTTGAGGGACTGGATCACACTGAGGTAACCTTGCTGTATTTCTCACTGAGCATCAGTTACAATCAGTGCTCTCCTTCCTCCTCTGCTAGGTTTAGGGTATTCCAAAATTCAAGGTGTAATGGATCTACAGCCCCATGTTATATCTGTGGCTTCTCAGGATAGTGCAGAGGACTAAGACTTAAAGGCTAATGGGACACAGTCACACCCCTTCTCTCTCCTTTTGTTTTCATGCCCAATTCAATTATCTGTGGTGTTTTCTGTTCAAACTTGCATGAAAACACTGCAAAAAACTATTATTTCTTTATCTTGCTCCAACTAGAGTGCAAAAATAATTTGATTCACATTGCTTACTTACTGTATCACTTGTGATAAATGTTATGAGGATCACAAAGAGAGAGTAGAGATTGGAGCACATGATGTAGGATCACAGACTGGGACAGCTGGGTTTGCTTACTCCGGAGAGGAGAAGACCAAGGGAGATTTAATTGTTATTCTCTCCTCCCCAAAGGGGAGAGTATGAAAATTTAGACTCTTAACAGAAGGGCACAATGAAGAGAAGAGGTGACATTCACAAGTTGTGAGGAAATTTCTACTAGATATGAGGAAAAAATTCACCATGGGGGTGGTTCAATGCAAGAACAGATTGCCCAGAGAATCTGGGTATCTTTATTCTTGGAGGTTTTCAAATTTCAGCTGGGAATATCTCTGTGCAACCTGCTCTGACAATGAAGCTGGCTCTACTTTGAACAGGAACTGGATGAAAATACTTCAAAGAATTCCTTTAATGTATATTCTGATTATTTTTTGGGGAATGCACCTGAGCACCATTCTGAAGATGAAAATAAGTAAAGGGAAATACTATTTAAAAATATGTTTTCCATTTATACCATGAATATAATCTGTTGCAAAGAGCACAATAGTAAGATAAATTTTTTGAAGTGTTGGAAGGAGCAATTAAGGTTTTATAGCTTCTCCATTTGTTAAACCCAAGCATCGCCTACATGGCTTTCAAAGCAGAGGTTCACAAAGCAAACACTTTGCCACATTAAAGATTCCGTAGACTACCATCACCTTTTGTTTCTAATCAACATAAGAAGCTTATCAAAATTTATCAATAAAACAGGTGATGAATCCCCATGCAAAGTATAATGCAAGCAGAGGCTAATTAGAAAAGGGACAGGTGAAGTTGCAAAGCTGTTCTTATCTAAATCCAGATCCCTGACTCTCTAAATTAGGGATAAGGGCTTTGGAAGCATCACCTGCAGTTTTGGATGTCAGCTAAGCTGTACACTTCTGTTCAATTTTTGCAAAGCCTAGTCAGAAAGGTTTGGAAGGCAGTGCTCAGCAAGACTTTCTGAGGAAAGGCTATTTTGGAATCATGCAGTGTAGGATGAAAATAGGGATTTGGATAACTAAGAACCCATCTGTGCTAAACTGTTAAAAAAAACCCCACACACCGAGAGACATCCACCACAGCTTTTATTTGGATGTTAGTCCATGTGCTCATAATGAAGCATTTATTCTGCTCAACAATTTTTGTTCCCATTGCTGGTATCATTCCTGTAGCCAAGAGAAGTGTGGAGATATAGGACATTGACAGGGAAAAATTGGAATATGAGGAAACTCAGAAAAACATGACATAAACTGCAAGTGGGTAGTGAGAATGAGATAAATCAAAATCTTTGTCATGGAACTCGGTCAGACTTACTACTTGATATTATTCCTAATCTTAAATAACTTTCAAATGACAGCCACTTTAGTACAAAGTATCGTTCCTTCATGTGAAAACTCCTAGACTGTAAATGTGTGAGAAAGTAAAATTCAATAAGTCATTTTCTAGCTCTAACTGGACAATTCAGACACTCATTTCCTTCATTATACATTAAGCTCCTCTGTTGTACATGTTAGAAAATAAACAAGAATGTCAAGCCTAGCTCAGAGTTTTATGTAAAATTATTTATAGGATGGAATTGGTTGGAACTATTATCAGAAGAGAGGCCCAGAGCCCTTCTCAGGGCCAATAGAAATACATAAAATTGGGTATCCCCAAGGGTATACATAACCTTAAGTGACCTAGTGCCTGTGTTGCTTCTCACTGACATTATCCCACATTAATGCAAATTCACAAATGTGGATTCATGATGTGAATTCATTGGTTACATTACTGCAAATTTATTGCTGTTTATAAAAAGAGGACAGTCCCCAGCTAGACTTAAATGGCCTCCTTATTGTGTCCTCTGCTACAGGGCAAGCAGGATGAGACTTAATATCACCCTTGGGGTCAGTAAAAGCTGGGGGAATATATTAACTTACATTGCTGTCCAAGCGCTTGTTCTGGGTTTACAGACAACTATGCTCATTACTCTTGTAATCCACTCTTAGGTTGGTTAGGGCTTTCCAAACTCATCCAAGCTGAAGGCAAGGTTTCAACATGGGAAACATTCCAATGGGATGTTTCCTTACTTGCAGCAGCACATAAAAACTGGAATTAAATTGTGAGCCTTTCCAGCAATTCTGTAGATTCAGGTGCATTATCAATATTTATTGTTGGCCTCCTTCCACACACAGCACATCAATTAGGTGGGCTGTTAACAAAAACAGGTACAGAAATGACAGTTCAAGGAAGACCTCTGTCTCAGAGGTATCACAATCTAAGTAATTATGATTGAAAATTAGTGTTCTTATTCCATATAAACTGTTCTATTGCAAATATTTACATTAAAGTACATGAATGTGCAGACATAATGCTTTATCATTAAAATCACCCTCATTTTAAAGTCCTAAATCCCTGTGAAATCCTGCCGCCATGCAGCTTTACTCTCTCCATTCCTCCAGGAGAGAAAATTAATGGGACTTTTCTAGGGTGATATATGTCACTTCTCAATCAACTGCGTACAACCAGTTGTCTCCATTTCAGGGAGATAACTAAAAGACTTTAGATGTGCCTTAAGTATCATCAATCACAGGTCTGTTAGATCAGTGCTTTACACATCACAGCTCTCACTTTTTCTGTGAGAAAAAGGAAGTGTTTCCTTCCTAAGAAGAAGCCAGTGTTGCCTCTGTCATAGAGGAAAGCTTTTGCAGAGACTCTATACCTTGCACTTAAGATAACTTTTCTGAGAGGATTTTATCTTTTTACATATAATTCACTGTCTTTTTCTGCAGTAAACACCTGGCCAGTTAAAAAATTTCTCATTGCTTTTAGTATTTTAGGCAATTTCAAAGCAAAGGTATCTTTGTAACCCTGTGTATCCAATATACATAGCTACTGCCTATATTTAAAATATTACACCTGTCATTAGATGCTGCCTTTCAATAAGCGTTAGTCAGCACAAAGTGACAGAACAAGTCTGCAGACATTTATCATTCCAATTACTGCTAAGTAGCACATTATTCTCTGCTCATTCCTTTTGCACAAAAAAAAAAAAAAAAAAAAAAGAAAAAAAAGTATTGTATAGTATGCTTTTCCTTGGGAACTTTAATGCTATTATTGATGGCTTATTATTAAAATGTGTTGATGGTTTGTTTGTTTGTTTGTTTCCCCCGTACAAGTTTCGATGCTGAATACGTATTTCCATAATGATCTTTTTGGAAATTACATAGAGAGTATCGGATAGAAGAAAGGTCTCTCACCCAAAAAAAAGGACTTGCATTTAAATATGGACATATTAAAAAATATTAATAAGAGAAAAAAAAAGAGAGAGTTTAAAAGCAGAAGTAGAACATATAAATAATTGTGTCTACATGGAGACTGCTTAGACTTCTTTCCCCTTCAAACCCTCGTTTTCTGCAGAATGAAGACTTTCCAGGGCAGACTGTGCTTCTTTCTTTATTGAGGACACTTAAGGAGGTGATAAAATGCCTGTAAAAACTATTTAAAAGGTGATGCAGAGTCTAATTCTGCAGATTGCATCCAGCAACACCAAGACAAAAAGGGGGTGGTTTCCATAAGTCTTCCCTGCTCCAAGGGCTTTTGTATGGGATTTGCAGAACTTCCTTGGAGTTTCATTTTAATAACTATTAACAAAATCTGTTACAAACAAACCTCCCATTAGGTTTGTTTTTCTTCTATTTAGTACTTAATGTTTTAGATATTTAAATATTTTGAATCTTATCACAATGATTTTTGGCTCACTATGGATGGAAGGTCTTTTGGCTTATTGTAGGAAAAACAGGATCTGTTTGCTGTTTGGAGAGGAATCTCATGTAATACTCTATTAATATTCCAGGAAAGGTTTTGACTGTCAATGTGTTCTCGTCAGTCTAAAGGTCTCCCTTTTTTTCCTTTTGAATTGAAATAACTAATGACAAGTAGCAGCAAAGCTTTGAAGACGAAAGACACTTCAGTCCTTTACAGGTGGCAATTCTTCTGCCTTTATATGCTTATGCAGGAAGGTAAAAAAACTCAGAGTGCAAAGAAGAGTTAGCATCCAGGAAGTGTGATTTATCTGCTTCTGGCTCCTGCACTCATCTGCTGTCAGGCTCGGAAGTTTTTTGTAGCTGCAACTTTCAAGACACAAATCAACTGTGAAGTGTTTACTGAGGACTCCAAGCTGAAAGGCTGGAGAGGTGGTGGGCTGAGCAGGGGACATGGAGCAGAGGATCTGGAGAGGCAGGACAAACCCAGCAAGAGACTAGTGGCTTTTAAATGTCACAGCTGCTTGGGGCAAATTGTAGATAACAAAATACTTTCAGATAATTCCCCTGGTCTCTCCAATAAGTTATTGCTATAAATTTCTCATCATTTGGAAGGGATGGAAAATACCTGAACTCTTCAGAATTGTGCGAGATAGTCTCAGCAGGATATGTGTCTTAGTGCCTGGCTTGCAGTAAACATGAGCTATTGACACAAAATGTATCCGATATCAAAGAAATAAATTGTCCCTTACCAAGGAAAGGAACCTCATCTAAGAAATTCATAGAAATCATCTGGAGAAGGATTGTGTAAGAGAACAAATGCCTAGATGCTGACTGCATCTCCCTTTGCCAAGGTCTTTGGTAAGCTGGGAACACTAGGCAAACATCTGGGACCGACTGCAGAAATGGGCTCTGTCACAATGCTCACTGGGCCCACTGTAGTGAGAAACCACCACACATCAGCACAGAGCAGTGCCTGGCCGGGCATGGGCTGAGCAAAATTGCTCTGGCACCAACCTCCTCAGAGTGCAATTACCAGTATTTCTCATTGCCCTCAAACACCCACCCCAAGGAAGGCCTTTTTGCTTCTTGTCTATGTCAACTGTTTATCTATTATGAAATACATGTATACACAAGAAGAATAAACTGTTTTGTATGTTTTAAAATATTCTTTGCGTTTCCTCAACTTGTTTCTCTTATACTTACATTTCAATTCTTCTCTTACCTCTGATTACTTACCCCAAAATTCCCAACAAGCAAGTATTCAGCTGTGGCAAATGCTACCCTCAAAAGCCCAAACACGCACACATCAGCAAATTGGTGAAATTAAACCAGGGCAGGCAAGAAAAGTTATGAAAGTTCTAAACAGTGAATTCTTCTGAAGAAGTTGCAGATACTTGGATACATCCAGACTGAAGGAAGGATGAAACACACGGTTTACAAAGTAAACATGCAAAGGAAGTAAAATCTATACATCTGTCAAAACCAGCAGACACGAAGTTGCAACCTACATCAAGGAAATGGCTGTTAATATTTTCTCAAAGGGAAGAAAATATTAAACAGAATCATATTGAGAGCCGATCATTTGTCAGAAGCTGCCTCATGAGCTCCTATTAAGGTAGCAACAGATTATAATCTGAAGCGGACAGATTATCTGAGTATCTCAGACTGGCAGGTATTGGTGATAAGGTAGGAAAGCCTTTTCTGCAGCAGGTGGAAGCATCAATTTTTAGAATCACTTTAAGCATTTCCACTTAAAACATTTACTTGCTACTAAAGTGAGCTAGAATGTTGTCAACTCACCCTTGAACTACCCTGCTCTTTTCTTATGTGACAAAAAATCTTTTCATGACTGAATTGAGGTTTATAATAGAGTCCAAAAAGTACTGTCTGGCTGAATTCCTGAGAGTAAGGACTCAATACTCTGAGGACATAGCTGGACTAAGCAGCTACTGATTCATTTGAAGTTGTGAGGGACAGGACTGGATAATCCTTACCGTCTGAAATACAGAGGAGAGGATTCTGTATTGATTCGGGAATGGCATTTTCACCATCTTCCCTAAGGCTCCTAAATATACTACCACTGTAAACATCAACTTTTTATTGACTTTGTAAAAAGGATGTCTCAGCAGAGAGAAAACAAAAAGACAAGGAACTAAAGCAATACATAGCTGTAAATGTATTTACATTTAAATAGGGATTTTACATTTAAAAGGGGTATTTACATTTAAAAGGGGTTACCGGTTTTGGACACAGATTAAAGTTGGGATCTGTTGTATTCCCATGGATTCACAGGCACACCAGGAAGCACAGAACTGGAAGCTGCAACTTGTAGCATCATTAAATATCTATGCCTGTTGCCCTCACAAGTTGCTTGGAGAAAGCTATGCTTGTAAAAGTTTTGCAGAAAGCATTTACTGTAATTCCAGTCTCTGACAAGCAGCTCACAGAAGCTTTCATGGTGAGTACTATGCCATAGTTAGACAGGCAAGGCAGAGTTGCTGTCTGGATCTGGAAGTTACCACCTAAACACTTGGGTTCCTACAAGATTTAATTTATGAAAAGACTCATTGGTAATCAAACATTTTGTGCTTGCTACACCACTGCTGTGAAGGAGAGTCCTGTGGCTACATCTCTGCACATAAGGGATGGAACTCTTAACTCCTTTCTATTTTAACACCATAATTATGGATGATCTGTGTAATAATTCTTATGTAGAACATTAAAACATAAAGGATTCCCAATATACAATGAATAAATAAATAAATAAATAAATTTGTATATATATGTTCTCTCTAGTGCTCTGTAGGCTTCGTTTCATGCATGTTTGAAATCTGAAGTAGGCCACTAGGGGAAGATGTGCTTTCATTGATAGTTGGGCAAACAGTTAAGGGACTTCCTCAACTTTAATATTAGCCCATACACAGCTTTAGTTATTTTTCTTTGGATGCTTTCCATTTTTTCCCAAGCTGTATGAAGAACTAATTTGATTTCACTTTCATTGTTTTGGCACAGACACTTAGGCTTCTGAAAATCTGTTAATTACATAAAGCACTTTCTTTTAAATTCTACCAGTTTCAAATCACCATGGATATGTAGGGACAAAGGACAAGAGGCACAGAAGAGCTGGCACACTGTACACTGTGAAACTTATTATTAAGCAGTAGCAACCCAAGGAAAGTAAAATTTTGTTCCACAGAGACACTTAAAAAAAAAAATCAATTCGCTCTCTCTCTTTCTCTGTCTTTTTAGCAGGCTTCATTTCTAGTGTACTACTCTGTTTCAAATTCATTCTTTCTCTTTTCTTTTCCACAACTCTTACAGGGCTGTTGCTTTCTTCATAAAACGTTTTCCCATTGTATTAATTCATCCTCTTTCTCCAGAAAAAAAATTTCTCCTTTTTGCCAGAATTCATTGTATCAAGTGATTGAAATATTTAGTCTACTAAAAAAATAGAGTGTCCAGACAGAGCCAATCAGTGCTGACCCTTTTAGTGCAAAAATTCTTTGGTCCTGGAGTGAGAGGAAAGTTGCCATGGCCTGGCAGAATTTTCCCATTGTAACTTTGGGAACTTCTAATGAGCTAACATAATTACTAAATTTCTGTAACTCCCATCTCTGCACTGTTGTTGTGTAGTATAGCAGTTGAAAGAAAAAGATAAAAATAAAGGAAGGAAAAAGAAGGGAAAGGAAAAGGGAAAAGGAAAGAGGAATAAGGAAAAAGATAAAAAGGAAAAAGGGGGATTTTTGGGGGTTTTTTTTGTTGTTGTTTGTTTGGTTGGTTGCTTTTTTTTTATGTCTATGCAGAACAAGCATTGGCACCCTTAGCCCTTGTTGAGACTACACAGTGAAAATGAGTCAAGCAAGACCCTGACCACTCACTATCTTATCCCACAAAATCAAAACTTGGGTTTGGGAATCCAAACTATGTTTTCTCTGTCCCTGTTACATGAACTTGCACAAACAGGGATATTACATACATAAATGAGCCACTCAACTCTGCTGTGGAACTTTGGGGTGCATCAGGGATGAGTGGGTGAACCTGGAATACACAAATATAGGGGAATTTCTAAAGGGAAGAAAATGTAGAAATATCTACATCAGTGCACTTTGTGTTTCAGGAGAGAAGAGTTGGATTTTGTTCTTTTGCCACACATTTTTAAATCTTGATAAAGAAAGGTTGAGAAGATTACACTCAGTCTGAAAAGAAAATAATCTCTTGCTGAGTAGCCAATCAGAGGTCCTGAGTAGTGACAGTTCTCAATTTTGAGGATTGAGTAACACAGCTGGGCACTGAATGCCGCAGCTCCACTAGAGGGAAATACTGGCCATAGGGAAAAAAATGAAATGACTGCATAAGAGTTGATAGAAAACATTTAAAGGTTTCTACAGATCATTGCACTCAGGAAAAGAAAAGAAAATAAAAACTTGTAGGTTTTCTGAAAGCTACAGAAGTAAAAAGGTGTTTACTTTGAAAAAAAAAGTGATTTACTTTATAATGATGGTATACACAGAAAACCCATCTTAATCTCTTAAGTAAAAGCAACTTTCATGGATCCACAAAAGAATAAGTATCTAAAGGTAGGCATGTGTGTGAGAGCAAAAAATTAGAGAGGAAGAGATTCTTTTAAAGATTATATTAAGGTATCATCAAAGCATCTCTAGTTTTATTAAAGGAAACTTCTCCCAATTGAACTGACATTTCAGCTTGCAGGTCTGACATCTCCTCACAAGAGGCAGATCTGGGCTGAGGGAGGTGAAGGAAGTACCCAGCACAGAACAGAAAGAAATTTCTGAAGTTAACAGTAGGCACACAAAAAGTTGAAGGAAAGAAAATAATGTCAGAGAATGAAAAGGTTTATGTGAGAAAGCACCAGTAAGTTTTCTAATGAAAGTTTCTCCTCTGTTTCTATAATAGAGGAATGGCTGTTAATCTGCTCCATCACTTTGCCCTGGCCTCAGTCAAAACTCCCAGTCCTGTGCAGCCAATGGCTAATTTGAACTGCATCACAAGAGCTCACCTGTGACACTGCCCCTGGACCTGCTGTCACCCTGGTCTCCCTGGGGAGGCAGGAGACAGGAGGATGGGCAGTGTAGCTGCAGGGGCATGTTTGCCAGCTCTGCATCACCGGGATCCCTGCAGAGTAGCAGGCAGTGCCAGAGGAGAAGGCACAGCAGCCTCCTGGGACCCATTGATGCACTCAGCGCTTGATGGTTTTGTGGTTTCCTCTCACATGTGTGCCTGAGTGGCAGCTGCACCACCAGCAGCAACAGCGGCCCCAGGACCCCAGGAAGGACATGGCAGGCATTGGCCATCTCAGTGCCTCACAGCATTGTCCCTCTGCTCCTTGGTGGCATAGTTCCTCTCCTGCTTGATTCCTAATGAGTTCTCATGAGCAGAGCTTGTGACAAAGGACAAAGATTTCCAGCAACAAAAAGTCCTCACGCTTAGGGTATGCTAGCTTGGAAGTCTCAGCAAAGCTGTCCTCTGAGGTAATGTGTCTTGACAAAGAGCTTTGAAAAGATCTCCCACTTGTGAGTGATTTGCTTTAATTCTGTACCACAGCTGCAACTATTTAGTGTGCAAGGATGCATACCAGGGTGTGAAGGAGATCTCAAGTGCTGCTGTTAGGGGGAAAACAGTAGGATCAGAGAGGGAGGGCTGAAGCCAAGATCCAGAGATGGAAAGATGCACTGTGATGAGGACTTTGTTAAGAGCTTGCTTGGGACCACAGACAAGGGATCATAGCATTTGGCATAGAAGGAGAAGGAGAGAGCATAGGAACAGGCAGGGCTGTGAGGTCAAAGGGTAGCGGGGCACCAAACAGGATGGGTAGTCCTGGGTGCATCCAGCATCCTGCTGTTCTTGGGGATGCAGCCAGCAATCACAGGTGAGCTGCATCCCTTTCATATAGCACTGCTGGGGAGAAAGGGAACAAGGGCTCGAGGTACCCACCGGACAGGAGCCATCATCTGAATTGCATTGTATTGTCTTTAGAAAGCCCCTCCATTCCTCAGAATCCCGACCTGCAGACCTGCAATGATGCTGCTTACCTTCCTCACTGGAGCATAGCAAATCTGGACTCATTAGTGTTTGTAGCCTGCTTTAGAACCCTTAACTGAGATGTGCTAAAGAAGTAAAACACATTAGGCACAAAGCACGCAGATAATACTGATACTCATACAAAATATGCTTCAATAAAAGCTTAATAACTTATCAAGAGGCAATAAACCCAAGTGCATTATGCATGGCTAATTTAAATTCCTGGCATGTTCCTACCTTGGGGAGACAATCAGCACACACTATTTCAGAAAAAGGTCCTCACAGAGAAGCAAAATGAATATAATAGTCTCCTTAGCTGGCAAAAATCAGCATCACTCCTGTGACCACTGAGTCAGTTTACACCAGCTGCATAGCTGGACCCATTCCATTTTGCTTGGAATGACCAAAATGACCAGTTTTCTTCACCTGCTGTAACATTTGGGCACTGGAGCTCAGAGACAGATCTGCTGGAGGACTGAGGTTCCACAGACAAATTTACATACTCAATTTCAGTCAAAAAATTATGTCATGTTTGTAATCTATTTCTGAATTAAAAGAAATTTGTGGAATGGCTCTTGGGAATTGAGGGCGCAGTGGTATTGTGATCGTTTGGAAAACTGCCATAATTACTTTTTCTATAAAAAGAATATCCATATCATATGGTTGGGAGGACAGAATTTTTAAAGAGATGAGGCAAACTGACCTGAGTGGATTAAAGCTGAGGCATAGATTTTTAATGGAATGAGGTAGTATTGTATAAAATGGTTTCGCTCTTGTCATACTGAAATAATCATTGTAGGCAACTCTTGTTCATGCAGTGAGTTAAAAATTTTGGGTCCTAACTGTAGAGGCAGTTCCCTGGTCTCTAACTGCCTCTTAATGTGAAAAAGTGATGGAAATAATTTTTGTCATGTTCTTGCAGGCTGAGAAGTCATAAATAATTAGAAGTATATTTTGTGTATTATACTCAACTTACCAGCAGGAAGATATACTGGAAGTTTTTTAGCCTACTTGAGTTAAAAAACCCAACCAACTAACCAATCAAAACCAAACCAGAGCAATTTGTGTCAATTGTCTCTAAAGACTTTTTATATTCTTATATTCTTTGTGGAAATACAGAAATTCGTATTTTCCTCCTTTTTACTTCCTTTTCACTTTAAACCATCATTGAAAGAGAGTTAAGCAAGAACGTTTCAAACATAGTTCCTACACGGAATTCCATGTATGTTCGCAGATTTCTGTGCTCTGAGCAAGCCTCATGACCTGGCTGAAACTTAAGCTCATAGGTGTGTGAAGACTGAGAACTCTCATTTCTCTTGTCTTTCTCTCTTTTGAATGGATGCTTTTACATACATAAGGATCCCCAAATTTCATTTATCACATGGAAGTGGCTTCAATGCCCTTTTTTTTTGGTGTCCTGCTCGATTCCCATTCCCAGCAGCTCTTTCTCATGCCCACACTACTCACCCCTTGCGGCAGTTTGCAGCCAAGCTGTGAAGTTGCTCAGAAAACTAACATGGCCAGGAGCAAGCCATTTCTCAAGCAATTTTCCAGCCACTTCAGTCCCATGGATAGTTCATTTCATGATGACACAAATTATTTGCCAATCCCAGAGGGAAGAGACTTGAGTGGTACAATCACTTCGGTAGCAGCACTGAATTATGCCATCCAAAGGTGGCTTTCCAGATATGCCTGATACCAGTATCAGTCTATTATAATCCTGCCAGAGTGCCAGATTTTCAAGAGGGAAGTAGTGTCCTTATCCAAATTGTTTCTAATGCTCCTGCAGTGCTGCACAGCTCAGTCCTGGCACAAGCAGTAGCTGCAGGGAAGCCATAGGGACACCACACCTCTGGTGTGGTGGGGCTGTACTGGGGCTATTGCCCTGTTCCAAACTTTCTAACAGACCAAGCAAAATGATATGCCAGCTGATGTGACAGAGACTTAATTTGCAGGTAGACCAGCAAGCTATGTATACTGTGCATTCTAATTGAGCAAAGCTCAGAAATTAAAGGACTGGGCTCATGCTGCACAAGGAAGTCCATGAGTTTGCTATCAACTCAGTGTGAAAGCTGAGCTGCATCAGTGCTATGATTCAAGAATATCTGAATGTTGTATATTCTCCAAATTCTTCATCTGAGCAATTAATGCTATTTCCCCAAAAACTGTATTTTAATCACCTCAATTGATAAAATGCAGGAACACACTATGAAAAGGAAAGAAATCATCCTCTGAATGTCATGGCACAGCAGGAAAACGAGCAGGATGCTACCTAAACTGTGTAGTAATGTGCACACCTACGGTATAAATGTTCTTTATCAAGAATCATACCATCATGAAGGCTATGGCAGGCAAAATATGTTATATAATCTCTTACAAGAAGATGAGACACTTGTCTCATGTAAGACAATGTAAGAAAACAAAAAGGCTGATTTTCAGCTCTTTCCCAATTGGCAGAGGGGAGAGGGAAGAAAAGTTCATGCAAAGATTAAAGAAAATTTGTGAAAAATTAGAATAAGTACCTCCAAATTACCATTAAATAATCAATTAAACTCAGTGTCCTAGACAACTAAAAGATACAAATACCATCAGCAGATGCTGGAAAGCAATAGCAAACAGTTGTGTGGCAAGTTGTGTCTATTGCAAAATTGACAAGGAAAAGTAATGGATTTATCTTTATTTTTCATATTGTTATAATTTTATTCAGGTCATTCATGTCAACTCCTAGCCAAGAGGCACCATAAGTAATATGACTGGTGATATTATTCATTGCATTCCAGGTAAGGAGAGCTTTATTACTATTATTATCATTATTATGATACTTACTTACTCTTGTTATTAATGTATACCAGAAAAACAAGGGCAGTAATTGTTGGTACATCTCTGAGCGACCGTCCTCCTAAAAATTAAGTCTTACTGAATTTTGGGTCATTTAGTAACATCGGTGACTTTGTAAACAGTAACTAAGCACGTAAAAAAGATACAAGACAAAAAAACCCAATTCTTTTATGGGTTTTGTTACCAATTATAAGAGTGACTCAGAAGTCAGCAAATCAAAAGAAAATCACCCTTCAAATTCATTGCAGTATGAAGTTCCTCATGACATTGGTGAGCAAGCTTAATAATTTGTTTAATTAACTCAGTCACAGATGGAGACTACACTGGAGACTGTTCAGAAGCAATTCTAATTCCTTCTCACAAAGAAACTGTGTCAGGCATTTGGGGACTAAGCCTCACACAAGAACCCAGTTTGAGAGGGCACAGAACTGATTGCACTACCTGTGCCTCAAACAAGTGTTTGTCAAAGCAAAGGGAGCATGGAGGGGAAACAGTGATTTTTACTTTAAAAAGGACTGCTTCTTAATTCCTTCTGGTTTCATTCTGGGTGAGGGGAAGGAAAAAAATCACCTCTCAGGTAGTGGCCTAAACTGTGAGACAAAAGGCAAAAGGGCTACACTCCTTTTCTCTCTATAATCTAATTTTTTCTCTATATACCCTTTTCAAAATGGACTTGTGTGGAGATGCTCACACTGATATTCCATCTCTATGCCAGGCATTTTCCACAGGGGCTCTGCTTCTACAGTACCCCAACACAGATTGCATGCTACCTGCAGCGGTACGGACATTTTCTGTAGTCTTGGCTCTAACTCAGGGTTAAGATCATCTGCAATCTATAAGGCACCCCATCACAGAATGGAAAAGCAGATGTCCTGGAGGGAGGAAGAATTGTCTGTGTACTCCCTTTGATGGCTAAGCTGCATGAGGATGAGGGATGGAAACAAGGCACCAGCTGTGCTTCATGCAGAAGCTGATCCCATCAAGGCAAATGTTTTCAGCCACACCTGAGCTGAATGCTCACAGGAATCCTGTGTCACATGCTCCATGCCCTGTGCCCTGTGCCATGGTCCTGGTTACACAGAGGATTTGGCGGAAGCCAGCCCAGCACTCTGCACCCTGCAGTCCCCACTGTAGAGCCACTGCCATGCTGGGGACAACTTCAGACAAGCTTGGTCACAAACATGGATATAAATAGCCAAGGTCTGTTGACATCCCATTTCAAGTTCCTCTGCCTGATACATTGTTCTGAGCCCCGATTTTCTGACTCCTAGTTCAGATCTCCTTTTAAATAATTTTTAAACCAACATTGTTATTTTTGTTGTAATTATTTAGAAGGTTCTATTTGCTCCTCCTTATTCTCCCTGAGACTTTCACATCACTCAGTCTTTGAACTCTTTTTGGCAGGAAATAGTTTTGTTCTTCTGTTTAAGTAAATGAGGTCTGCTCTTTTTTCTTTTTTATTATTGATAAGGGCATTCCATACATCACTAGTAATACAGGTCTGAAGTCCTGATTCAGCACAGAGAAATGGCTCCAATCCTCCATACAAGATGAAGCTTTGGGTTAAGGATCACCCCAATGAACCTACAGATGCCCCAGTAAAATTCCTTTTTCTGGGATGTTGGTGCATGAAATAATTTTCTCCCATGAAGAATATATATATATATATATATATGATAAATGATCTGGTTATTTTCATTCTAAATTGTATTTTATATGAAGCAGCCATCAGAAAACTGAGGATCCAACAGGTTCAATGTTCAAAACCAGAAGGAGCCATTAGATTGTCCAGCCAGGCTTCTGAAATATCATAGGCCATTAAATTTCGTTATGGTATCTCATAGTAAATCCGAAGTCTTTAGAAAAACAAGATTTTCAGCCACTCACATCTTTTGAGGAGATTAAACTGCATGTTGCAGGCAGAATACCAGCGAGACCAAGCTGGTTCTGGAGGAGTAGTGAGGGGCAAAGTATTGATTAGTTGCAGGGTGTTCCTGGAAAATAGTGTACTCATCACTGGGAAAAATAAAAAAAGGCATCTGTCAATCTTCCCTGGGATTTAAGCTGCATTTCTGACCCCCAGACTGAACATGTCATGTACAAAGTAAGCACCCTGTACCAACAAAACAAGGGATCAAAGGCAATCCTGTCCTGCTGATTTGAGAAAAAAGGAAGACCCCCTTGGTTTGTCTAACCACACAGAAGAGTCTGCAGCATTTTGTTAAGACAAAAGATCCTTTCTTTTATAAGAAAGGATCTTAGCTTATCCTTTTATGTTCATCTGATGGGAAATCAAATCACAAAGAAAGCTGAGTGCAAGATTCAACTGTGCTTCCTCAGTTGCACTGGTTGATGGGATAGAGCTACAGAGTTGACTGAGGCAAGTGGATAAGTCCTCACCCAGAATCCACCAGGCTTGCTGTGTCCTCTTCCAGCTACAACTCTCTAAGAATAGTAAACTTGGAGTTAAGATAATGCTTGAAAGAAAATCCTGTTTTGCATTCACAACTTTTATAATATCTAGACTTCTTAAAAATTAAGACAACTGACTATATTTAACAAACAAAAAATGAGAGCTTTGGAATACAATAAGTGAGTAACAAGAATACAGAGGAATTGTTTTCTAGGGAAAGTGATAGAAGAATGACAATCTTGCTGAAATGCCCAAAACTGCTACCATTTAGGGTACATAGTTATAAAATATTCATAGGCTCCATCCTGCTAGAAGCTTCAAATATTTATCATAAAATTGTTCCCTACCTTTTATTAGGGAACATTTTTTAGTAATTCTGAAGAGGTCGAAAGATCCCCAAAATCCAGAAGACCAGACGGATATGGGCAAACTTTCACTATAATCATCTCACAGTGAGGTAGCTGCATTCAAGTGAATTGCTCAAGGGAAAACCTCTGAAGCGCTCCTTTGTCATCACACTGCATTGAGATACATTTTCTTTGATTACAACTAAAATCTAAGCGCTAATCTGATTCAGGAACTCTCAATGTATTTCTTAAGGGTTACCTTTTTTTTTAAATTATTGAGCAAGGGGAAAGTAAAAAGTCAATGTTATGGTAGTGCCAAAGTCATCCTTCTGGATTATAGGTGAACAACAGTCACTGAAGTCTGGCAGGCACCCATGGGCTGCTTGAAGTGCTATTCAATATTTTGTGAATATCCTCTTGCCTTCAAGAGATCCTCACACAGATTTGCAATGTGTTGTCAGGCATTCTTCTTGCTGTCTTGAATTAGAGTGGTAACCCATGCAAAAGCAAACTGAAGCAGTATTTAAGTTCCTGAAAGGCCAGAGGAGCACATTTTCTGCCTGATATATTGAACATCCTGAGTCTCTACTCAATTAATTTTTCAGAGCTGGCAGGACATCCTTTATGCTAGGAGAAAGTGATCTAAACACCTCTTATCAATATCTCTACAAAGATTGGCTCTTGGCTGTTACCTTTGGCTCATGTGTCAGCTCGGTGCATGTCAGAGGAAATGACTCTGGGCAGCTACAGGGGTGGGCAGTAGTATGGTGTGAATTCACTCTCCAAGCACTCAAGCAATACAGTGCACTGAAGCAAGGATATGAGTGGCATTTAGTTCAGCCTGTAAATGAATAAAAGCAAAGTATCATTCTGCATTTCAAAATTAAAAAATAAAAATTCCTTTAGACAGATTGATCTAGTTTTATCAACATTGACTTAAGTGGCAGGCTGGGGTAAAAGTCTTTTGGAATTTCTGTGATGGTGCAGGAGAGGTTTGCCAGTCAACACAGAATATACTCTACTCAAGATTCATCTTCTCTGACAGATTATTAGAAAGTGGAATCCATAAGTGAAATTTCATGGCTTGTGGTTTCTAGGAGGTCAGACTTGATGATGAAAGCAGTCTGGTTTTTGAACCAAATATCCATGGCTGTTTTTACAGAATGCATTCTACTTTTAAATTTATTTTGAAATTGGTGAATTAAGTGGAAGAAAGAAAGTTGCATGAAGAGAGGAACAGATAATTCAATCTTTGTTAGCATTTCTTTGCTCCTACCAGATTCTTTTGCTTTGCAAGAGAAGAAAAGATCACAGACCTCTCCCTTCTCTCACATTTGTTTTGTTTCAATCTGAAGCAAAGAAGAGTGACCCCAGCTCTTCACAGCTGAAGCCAAGGACTGGTTTATGAGGTTTTCAACCTATAGAAAAGCTATTATAGTAATTAAATATACTAAAAATAAATAAATAAAGAAGAACAGATTTGAATAACAGATTGTATTGTAAAACTTTTGAAACCTTGTTCTATTTTTTCCCAGAGTTGTTCTTCCAGACCTTTCCCCTTCCTACCTTCCAAAACCAAGTCCTATACTGCAGGTCTGGCTTGGCATGCATGAAACTTTCCATCCTCCCTTACTGGCACCAGCCACCCTCAAATACAATTTGGGATCTCCTTAGCCTGGAGCATTCACAAAGCAGACTGCTACATTAGTAACAGACCTGGTGTAAATTATAGTTTTGTACAAGGAAACTATTTTCACGCAACTTTTTCAAAATTTCCATGTCATTAGCAAGCAACCTATTACTTGAAAATTAGCAATTTTTTGTGTCAAGAAAAAAACAGTCATCGTGTTCAGTGATCCCTCCTTTGTGTTCCCATGTGGCAGTAAAGGCCAGGGCTATTGCAGCATAATTTGACTCAGAGACTGCCTCCTATCCCACAGATGGTGAGTGCAAAAGTGGTTATTAAAATAGCAAGTGTAAGGCAATAGTGTATTTTCAGCTTGTTCAAAGGGAGGCATTAGGAACATAAGACCAACTCTTTGCCACTCCAGGCAAGTGCACAAAAGAGCTCCAGCTTATAATGGTCCACAGTATCCCTGTCCTACATTATCACCCCTGGGCACCTCAAAAAATCTCAGCAAGCTTTGGAATTGCAAGGAGAGATCTGAAGCTACCAGGAGAGTTGGTCATAGGAAATCAAATCACCTTCCCCATTTTCATCTACAGAAACAAGCTATGCATCAAAGCACTCCTCCCCCCTCTCTCCCTCCAGGTGACCACACAAGCCTTGAGGCAATGCGGATGCAGGACAGACACTGCAGAGCAGGGGTTGATCCAGGCAGAGACTGAGGAACTCAGAGCCAGTTCTGTGAGCACAGCTCAGAAACACTCTCAGTGAATGTAATGAGACACTTTTCTTGATGAAAATTGGCAGCTGGTGACAAATTCAGTGGTTTTGAAGGGATTTATTGAGAGGGAATATGCAGACAGCATTTACAAGAACCTACTTCTTTTTTTGTCTCAGACTACAAAAAAACCCTGATGAGGTAGAGATAATAGCAGATGTTTATCTTTGAAGGTACACATATCAGCTGTGAGCTTTGCATCTTTGGAACAGCGCAGAATCATTTCCTCTAAGAAGGTTAAGTGTCAGTGCTTCTTTTTTAAAGGCAGTATGATATAGCACTGGTACTACAACCTTAGGCCTTCACTCATTTCAAAGGACCCATTGACTTCATAAACTCAGAGACAAAAGTGTCTCAACACATTTAATTTTAGCTAAAGTGAAAAAAAGCAGCTAAAAAGGGACAAATATTGTGTTCCTAAAATTGGAAATCGAGTCATTTGGACAAACTGTGACACTCTTATCTCTCTCCCTGGCAATCAGAAGACAAAATGTCAGCTATTTTCTCTAAAAAAAAGAAACAACAAGCCAGATGTTAATTCTTGACCTCTATGACTCACCAGGGATTGTCTTACTGCACATCACTCACATGACAGACAATTTTTATCAGTGCTGACTGTATGATAGCATATTGTCAAGGACCATGATCAAAATCACATCCTTGCTTCTTTTTTCCTCCCCAAAGATATTGTGCATTTTTAGTGTCCTATGGAATAGCCCATACTCCATAGAAAGGTTTTGAAAATACCAGGCAGAACTATCTGACAGTGAAGTTTGATTTTACTGAGCACAGTTCGCATGAGTTTTTTGCTCTCCTCTTCTAGTGCAAAATGAACAATAAAGATTAAATAAATCTGGTTTTGATGTGCCAGGTGAACAGAACTGTCTGGTTTCCTAGTTCTGCATCTGGAGAAGTAAGAAATAAAGACATAAGTAACTTCACTTGAAAACAAACCCATGTGCTGCTTTATTGCTTTTTCTCCCATTTTATTGGTCATTTTACACAAATGTTGTGAGTGCAAACAACTGGCCTATTTTATGTGCTTTATTTTGTGCAGCTAAAATTAGATTAATTTCATTCCACCAAGTATTGTTCCTGTTTCACACTAAATGCTGTGTGAACAGTGTCATAAACCCTTGTGAGAGCACTAGTCTCGGACATTCTAAATCATTGAGGTCATTAGGAACATGTGCTCTGTTGGCTGTTATGATTACACTTCCAGATTTCTTGATACTTGTGAAATTTTCACACAGTTTCAGGCTTATGCCTAGACTAGACTGATTTTGAAAACTTTAAATCATGTTCCAAACATTTAAAAAACCCTTCCAATTACTATGCCACTGAGAAAGACATAAAATTCAAAGTTCAGTGTTGATTCCAGCTATGTAGGCCAGTGGATTTGCACTTGCCTGGAAGAGATCAGCATCTTCGTTTTGTCAGAGATAAAACCCTGTTTGCCACTAATTCTCATAATGACCACAGTATTTTTTCCTTCAAGTGGTCATTTAGTATCTCTCATGTGCTAGAAAGAGAAGGTATTCCACACTGCCCATAAAAATGTGCTACATGTTTCTGGTATATTTTACATGTGAACAGCCTGGAGGAAGAAAAACTTTGGTCAGTCTTTTTCTTCTCAGTTTAAACACCAATTACCACATTCAGTTACCACAATGAGAAAAAAAAAACCAAAAAAACAAAAAAAAAAAAACCAAAAAACCAAAACAACACCCACCTCG
>VWZN01015839.1:196033-255079 GCA_013396955.1 Regulus satrapa | reverse complement strand
ATTTAATTGAATTCAATAATTGCTCTGATTTCTTGATTATTTATCTTCTTCAGACATTATTGGAAACCCAGATTTAGTGTTATGACAAAAGTATGACATAAGCTCCACAGAAAGTCTAGACTGCAGAAAGATAAGTCCACCTAATACCTTTGAACAGCTTCACTCACTCTCTGCTCCTGAACCACAAACATTCCAACTCCTGGACTGGAAGTGTCTTGGTCAAGATGTCACTACAGCCCTCCTGTACTAAGTAGCTTCAATTGGAAATTCTCCTACACATTCAAAATTTTCTACTATGAAATCATTATCTGGGACAATACTTGTCTAAAATTAGAATACTCTAAAAAACAAGGTAAGACTTATTTTGAGATGCACAAACTACTCTTCAAAAAACCCAGAAGATTCAAAATCTTCTGAGAAGGTATGGGAACAGCACAATAGATCCATAGCTAAATCACCGGAACTTTATGCTAGCGCTTCTTGTATTGATGCAGAGTTCCCTTGTAAGTTTCTTCTCCAGTGGACATAGAGGCTCGCACAGAAAGGACAAAACAAAACACTAGTTTGGATACAAGCTCCCTGTCCACACCACCACTCATTGCTGCTCTGGTTAGTGGTACTCTACTGGTTGTATGACTACGATGGCAAAGGGAAGAATGATGCCTGTGAAGGCTCAGGCAAAGCTTAATATCAGTCCGTGTGAGTATTCAATTTACAGTGTTAAAGCTGAAGCAGACTAGGTACCTATTATGTAAACAACAAGTGACACGTTAAATCATTTTATGACCTAATGAAAGCTATAACTTTTTTTTTTTTTTTTAATGTTATAAGCCAGCTGGGAAACGCTGATGGGAGAGGTGTCCTTTCTCTGCTATTGCAGCCATTTACAGTATGGGTTTTAATTAGTCTCTTCCCTCCATTGCCCCTGTCTTTCATTGCAAAACCAAACTGTTTTCTCATTTGAAAAAATCCAGCCCTCTAGCAGCACACTGGTCTCTGGAAAAAGGATTAACCTATTTGAAGTCATCACTACGGGCTTCAAGCAGGTGTCCAGAAAAGCAAACATGAACTGCTCTCAGTAATTACTTTAAACTCTCTATTTGTGTTTTAGTTATTGGAAATTTAACCTTAAAATAAACAAATTGCACTTATTACTCATCATCTTCAAAGCACATAAAATTCAAAGCAAGAAAAGTTACAAAACAGGAATTTCTCCAGTTTTTCTTGATGTGAAAGTCTTTGCAGATGCTTTTGAGACGTAAGAGATTAGGGGAGGTGGAGGTTTTGCCTGAGATATCAGAGTATACGTGAGAGAGCCTGTGACACAATGGAGGAGGCTGTGCTTGACCAGAATTTGAGACCAGGCCAGCTAGCATCACCTGGCCACAGTAAGATCCAGATGACAAAGATTTTCATGCAGTGAATCTGTATTTCCTGTCTGTCTCCAGTGGGAATATATCTCAGGCTACTCTATTTTAACAATAATACTTCTATTTGACAGTTGCTTTACAACAGCCTGTAATTTCAGACACAATTTCTTACTTTGGCAAATGCATCCTAGTAGTAAAAATTACAAGGGAAAGAAAGAAATTTCAGCTCTGAGTAAAGTGATTACAGCAAAGATAGACAGGAATTAGACCATCTAAAGAATGAAATTTTAATCATTAATGATCACAGGCTATATGCTGCAAAATGCCTGTGGCAGATTATGTTAACCCCCACAAGGCTGCCTGCAAAGAGCACGGCTGTCTCATCCTCCTGGCCACAGTGAGGTTCTAATATTTTTTCCCCATTAGAATGGCATAATTTTAAAAGCACCTTGGAAACTGTAAAATTATGTATTGGGTTTTGTTTTGCTTATCTGATACTTTTAAAAGCATTTTCTTTGAAGATAATTATCAAATTCTCCCTGGGCCCACAACAGGATAGTTTACTGGGTTTCCATTATTCTGTTCCGAAGTTTCAGTTTATGTCAGGTCTCCTACCTTAAAAGTAATGAAGTCTATTTAAAAATCTATTTTTTGCATAGGAAAGTCAGGTAGTCTTCATAAGCCTAAATATGCTTTACTAGGATTTGTAATGTAAGGGATCCTAGTTTTTCACCTTAAAACCTCCCACAAGAATTCTGATTTTTATGTTTAAAGGGTTTCTCAAAATTCCTTAAGTTTCCTTATAACTGTGTACAATCTGAAAACATACCCAGCTAGAATTGTCTTAAATCCAGATGCATCAGACTTTGAAGTAAACTTTCGCTGTTTCCTTTTTTTTATAATTGTATTTTCTAAACACTGATCCAATCAACTGAAAAGCATTTCCTGAACAGTCCATCATGTGCTGTTCTGCTCAACCTTAAGCTGAAAATGCAGTCTCTAGTTCCACAATCAAATATCTATGGGGAAGATAAACCAAGCAGGGCATAAGCGATGTACCTGAGTTTATTCTGTGGGGATACATGTCCGTGGCAATCCTCCACCACTTAAGACCACAGTCATGGACCAAATCTCCCAAAAGACCTTCTGTAAAGCTTCAATCTCTCCCTCTCTCCACAGGTTTTTGAGGAAGAAGAATTTTATAGTTTTAGTAGCAGGAGGGGTGAGGTTGTATGATATTTGGTACTCCTGGATGACATATAGGTAAGGTCACTGGAAGTGGGACAGAAGCTTCTGGGGATATGGTGCTTCAAGAGTCAAGGCCAGATGTTTGGTGGATTTTGAATGAATTTTCAGGTAAGTGGAGAGGTTGTATTTTCAAACTGGTGCGAGTGTGACAGAGACGTCTGATTCCATTCCAGAGAGAAACACTACAGACTCTTGTTGCTTTATAGGATGGCTGAATTTCCAAAATACTGGCCGAAAAATGAACACTATTAATACCAGAACAAGGTATTAATGGATTTATTACCCAGCACATTTCTTCATCACAGTTACAAGCAGTCAATGAGATGTAACACTTGGATTTCAGCAAGTGTAAGGGACATTAAAAGAGAGATAGCTAATGGACAGAATAATAGAAAGTAACTGCAGAACGATAAAAAAGCCTGATTTGCTTTATATTTAAAATCAAAGAACAAATAGGAGGAGGGATTTAGCCAAAGATTTGGGCTTCTGAAAAGCAAATTTCGACAAGCTAAGGAAACTGATTAGCAAAATCTGTTGGACTGAGATGGTACAGCAGCTTGACTGTGGAATGGGAAAGAAATTTATTCCTGTTTCAAGAGCTGAAAGTAACAGAAATCTTTAACCTCAGCCAGAAATAAAAGTTATAGAAATGGATTCCACACTTATGTAAATAAATATCCACCTTTAAAATGATATTTAACAATATATTATATTACCCTTTATAAGGATATAAGCAAAAAGCTTACAAGATCTTAAAAGGCAAAAAGATATGTTAGTAAACCTAAATTTTGCAGGTTAAGACATACAGGGATGCAAAACAGCATCAAAAGTCACCTGAGCTGAATCCTGCAAGGTGTAAAAATCTGAAAAAAAAAAAAGGAATTTGGAAGATTATAGCAGAAGGAAAGAAGGAAAATAAAATTTCTAGTCCAAATGATTGGGTAACCTGTAGATTATAGATCATTTAGGTATGATCCCAAAAATAAATGAACAATTTACTCAGCTTTTCAGTAACCAAGGATGGACAGACTGCAAAGGGAGTATATAGGCTAGGAATGGCAATATGGTAATTAAACTTTCTTCCCTGGAGAAGATAGAAAATTTAAGGAGGGTCACAAAGGAGTGTAGGAGGGGAAGAAGTGGGAGTAATATCCACACCAGAAATAAGGTCATGTACACAATGTAGGTGTGTTTCTGACCTGTTTTTAGGAAATACTCCAAATCCTCAAATCTGGTACTTTCTAAATTGAACCTACTTACAAGAAAAAGGGAAGTGTGACATAAGATGAGAAAACTTCACCACAAAAGATACAAACAGATGGTTTTACATCTTTGGAAGGAAAGGAGAACACAGACATGGAGATAAGCACAAGGGCACAAAGTGTCTCAGACATTCCTTTCTGCTTTCCACCTTTCCAGAGAAGGATGTCTACCAGGTTTCCAAGGGGCTCTATCACAGCCCTGTGAGACCCAACCATAATGCTTTGTGAGGGCTTTAAGTTACATGAAGTGAGCAGCAAGAACCATGACATTGAACAACGCCACTGTCTGTCAGACACCTGCCCTTTGAGTAGAACACAGTGCTCCAGGAAAAGCAACCTTCAGACTATTCCAACTTCTATGGAGTCCCCTGGCAGGCCAAGAAATAGACTTGCAGTCATTCTTCTCACTGCAGATGTGTGCTCCCATTGTAGCCCAGAAAGGATGATGAGGAACAGCACTGCCTGAAACTGCCTTGCTTTAGAAACCAAGAAAAAACAAGAAATCAAATAAACACCACAATATTCCTTATCCCTGGGGTTAATGGGCTACAGTCAAACAAACCTGCAAAGATTGCAGCCATCCTTTCCTGCTGCTTCTCCAGGCTGGCTGCAAGTGACCTCATGAGACAATGAAAAGTGAAAAAGCATCACTTGGGTCTGTGCAACTCCCCTCCAGAGAGTAACCCTGCATCTGAAGCATCCTCTAACAATTCATAAGTGTACATCTCTTAGACAGACGCTGAAAGAAAGCTGAAGAAATACTACAATTCATTCAGTTAAAAAAAAAAAAAAAGGTATTCTGAGAGACAGTAAATCCTGCCTCATTCCTTAGAAAACCTTCAGTGCATGCATTAAATGAGAGCTCTCTTGCCTGTATTTCCAAGAGTTAGGTGATGTCCAAGATTCGTAAAGTCCTAAGGTTGTGTCCAAGGAATTAGGAAAAAACCAAAGATCTTTCTGATAAAGATAAAGAAGTCCCTGACTACATGTTATGGGATCTGTGTCCTGGCACAGCAAGTGTTTGTTTGCCTCTTGAGGGTGGGCTGAGGTATGAGTGAGACTTTGTTCTCCTGAAGCATGATAAAGTAAAGGGTAACACACTCCTTAACTGAACAGAAAAAATTATTAAAGCCAATTGCTTTTCCAATAACACCTGGCTTCCACAGAGTTTAAAACTTCCTTAAGAAAATTCTGGGTTTCATTTACTACTTAAATTAGAAATAAAAATAGTATATTTTAGTCTTCCTCTACCAAAAGATCCAAATTAAATAATTTGACTGCCTGGCTTCAGCATTAAATTATGTGGGTTTTTTTCAGCTGTTCTGTACTTTGTGGCTGCTCTTGTCTCCTATTTGATGTTCCCATGGTCTCTGGACATACTGCCTAAACTATATATCTGATGGCACACTCTGATAGCACTCATTGCTCCAAAATTTTTCAATTAATTTCATTTCATATCACCTTTGTGAGAAAAGTTTCTATTTCACCTTTAAAGATTCCCAAAGGTAAAAAGCCCACCAAAGTTCTGGAAATTCCTTCCAGGTAAAAAAAAAATAATTTTCCCATCATCTCTATTTTTAGTTGGACAAACAGAAAATTCAAATGAAAACATCTCACACTTTGGCACAAAGGCAGGATTGAAGGCATGTTCATTTTGAGTTTATTTTATTCTCCTTTGTGAGACACTATGGAACAACACAAGATGCTTCAGGTTCTATTGCTCAGTGGGGCTTCTCACTGATTCTGCCGAGGAACACCTACAGCCATTGGTCCAGCAGGGTCAGCCATGATGATGGCAGCTGTTGGAAAGTCTGAAAGCAAACAAGCTGTATAAAAAAAAAAAAAGAAGTATCAGGTGAAAAAAAAAAAAAAAAAAAGGGAAAAAAAAAAAAAAAAAAAGGGAAAAAAAAAAAAAAAAAAAGGGAAAAAAAAAAAAAAAAAAAGGGAAAAAAAAAAAAAAAAAAAGGGAAAAAAAAAAAAAAAAAAAGGGAAAAAAAAAAAAAAAAAAAGGGAAAAAAAAAAAAAAAAAAAGGGAAAAAAAAAAAAAAAAAAAGAAATAGCTTGGGACCATGCTAGCAGCTCAGAGCTCATCCCTACCCCTTTTGATTAAACTGTCAAAACATATTTTTTGTGGTGTCCCAATACCATAGTGTTTGTCTAGGGCTTAGTGACACTGGGAGGATTTAGCTGTCTGCAAAGCAAACACAGAAACAAAATCTAAAAAAAGGTAGAGCAAGTGAGATCAAAGGTACAAAACTTTCTTTTTCAATCAATGGTTCTACAGTGCTCATAAACCTGCGCCAGGAGCCAGGCTATAAAAGAGATGCCTGTGTTATCAACAACATCTTGGGCAAGAGAATCATTCCTCTCTTGTCTACAGGAGGGTAAATCAACCCCACTGATTTCCAGAGAGGGTTATTCCTATTTATGCCACTATTCGTCAGTAGGCAGAATCTTGAGATACCCTGGACATCCTCTGCAGTCTGTCCTTCTCAGTAAGTGCACCAAGGTTTTTCTCACAGATAAAAGCATTTTTCGGGTGAAAAATTAGAAGAAATTGAATTAGAGGTATGCTTCTGACCCTTGGCATACCTGCACACTTTCCCCAGCCATCAAAACTCTGCTCTTCAGGCTGGCATTGAAAGGTACAGCAATGCTGAGGGCAGTCTCACTATATCACACAGACATGGGGACCAGGAAAATGGCTGAAATTGTGGGTCAGGCTGGAGTAGTTGAAGTGGAGCCCAGGCAAAACACAAAGGCTAAAACTAAACCCATCAGAAATGTCATCTGACTTTTAATTATTGAAGTTGGGCAGCACCTTGATCCTCTATTGCTTTGAAAAGCAGATGACACATACACATGAGGAAATGGAGGATATACCCCTGTGCATGGTTCAGTTGCATTCACAATAAATTTTAAAGCACTGTCATTTACTCACTATCATTGCACTCTAAAGACCCTAATTGTGTCAAGTTATGAGATTTAGAGAGGGCAGTGGGCAATTATATTCTGAATTCAAGCCTTATTTATTTTTAAAATTTGCAAGCTTGCCTTAACACAGAAATATTCCCTTTAGGGTTTCTTGGCAGAATTAGAAACGCAAGAAAGTATTTCATAGCTGCAGGAAGGCATGCTTTCTGAGATAATACTGGTTTATGTAAAGAGATTATTTAAATACAGTGGCAGTCTCTTTCAAAATACTGGAAGGTTACATTCAGGAAAGATCCTAAGATTGCTTAATATGAATTTTGGCTGAATCACGCAGAAAATACTGGCAAGTGGTGATTCTGATTTGGAAGAAATTTAGCTAAGAGGATGAAACTGTGGATGGAACAAACTCACAAAAATCTCTGGATGGAGCAAAACCCACAGAAACACTTAGAGAAAAAGAGCCTGAGGTGAATGTAATGGAACCAGAGTTAACCTAGGAAGCCTATGCTACACTAGTGTCAAACTGGTACAGCACACTGTGAGCAGGGTTTTAATTTTTAGAGTTCTTCACTAGGCCCACTCTCTTTACTCCACTTAGCAGAGCAGATCTGGGCATTTTTCCATTCTTCCATTACTTCCAACAAAGAAGTAATGGGTCCATTTTCCCAAAGTGCTTGTTCTGTTGCTTAAAGACTACAGCATTTAAGGCAATGACATGAAGTCTTATTTAGCAGAAAAGCAGAAGTACAAATTCCTCTCAATCCGTGTCCTGAAAAGGTACCTTTTGTTTAAACAGAAGGGACAGTGCTCCAAGGGATGAAAGCTCACTAAATCATTCGTGTGCTCTGGCCTGCTCTGCCAATAGCATTCTAAGTGACATTGTTCAACTGCTCCAAAAATTTCCTCACCTGCTGACCTGGCATACATTCAAGCAGATTGGTCTCCCCACTCCTGGTTTTGGTGTGCACTATCCTTAAATGAAAGGATGCCTCAGTTTGCACGTCAACTGATTTTGCAGATGTCTGTGGATTAACTGATAAATGACGTGGAAGAAACAATAGAAAGTGTTGTTTTGCATCTTGGAGACAATCATGATGGAAAGCACCAAAATACAGTACATCAGGCACACCAATGTATTTTTCCTTCTGCATGACCACACTTTGTCAACATTTGTACCTGAGCAAGTGCTGTTTGTTTAGAGCACATATCCAGAAATATTAGTTTCTGTGTTCCTGTTTTAAAAAAAAACCAAAAATCTCTCACCCTTCTGCAGTTAGCAGCTGCTTGTCCTGATGCTTGCAACAAAAACATACTCTTTCCAAGCTTTTTGAAATGGCTTTGTGACACAATCCAGAGTGAGCAAGCATAATGCTGACAGTATACGCACAAACCAGAACGGAACAGCACCGAATGGACTCATTATCATGCTTCAGCCCTTTGCTTCCTTTTACTTAAGTGATGCCTTGTACACGTTAAGTATGGAAATGAAGGATTGCAGGTAGTCTGATTCAATTTTATTAAGTATAAAGTACATATTTAAGGCAAGCCCTTGGGATGTTAAAACATCTTTAGACAGAGATCCTCTAATAACTGAGAACAAATTTAACAAGTCATTAAATGACAGAACTAAAAATTATATGATTAAAAGGAAAAAGACATAGACTTATGTCTCATTTTAATGAAATGGTAGTACTTCTCATGGGAGTTTCTGTGCAAGATTTTTTCTTCCTGATCATCTTGTTTTACCACAGAAATGGTGACTCCTACTTTGTGTGTATGCACTTCCATACATGGGCTTCTTCAGAAGCCTTAGTGGTAGTCACTGTTGTTATCACTTATTCAAAACTAAACTTGTGGAATTCAGGACATGAAGTGTTTTTTTGATGGAACAAGACTTTTAAATAAGTGATACAATGTTTAAAAAAGATACTTAGTTACACAGTCCAAAATATTGAATACACATTTGTCATTATTTTTAGCAGATGTTGGGGTGATTTTGTATTAATATCTGAGGGTTTAGAATTATGAGAATAGCAAATTTAAATGATAAATAGTTGTGCCAGTTTATCTAGTACCTACATTTGCAATCTAAGCTTTCTTCCTGAGAGAATGAGAAGAATACAAATGTTTTTGAATTTCCTTTATCATTTTTCTTTTACTTCTAGACCTTCCTGTTGCTATCATCACCTTCAACATAGAAATAGATGCATCAGTTAATATATCTGGAAGAAAGCAATTAACCTAAGGGTTTCTTTCTTCATTAGAGTTGTAAAGATAATATGTTTTAAAGTTTGATGCTAGTCATCCATGTGACCTTAGAAAACCAGATAGCAATCTAATTGTGCATTTCTGTGAAGTCTTGAAGGAAAGTGAATTTCATGATGGAGTGCCAAGATAAAAGCTTATCTGAAAGCATCTGAGATTACAAAGATGCCAAATTCATCTACATCTTCCCTAAAGTAGCTTCCACCAAATATCTGGCCAAGCATTCCCCTTTCCTCAAAATATATATAAATGCTTAAGCCTGGTGTGATAAATATTTCTGTATATTTAAACACTATCAAGAGATATGACTATCTTGCTGCCAGCCCTGTGGACAGTTTAACAACTCTGTTAATGATGCACTACTGCATGGCAGAGGCTGCTGATGACTTTGGATGTATAGATAATTTTGGTCTGCAAAGGGAAGTGTAAGATATTTTGTTTGGCATATAGAAGATGCTGAACATAAAGAGACAACACCAAGGCTTCCATGTGGGAGTCAAATACATCCCAAGGAAGTTAAGGGAGGTGAGTCACCTCAAAACAGTTAGGTATTCAGTTTCATATAAACCATTAAACACTATAAAGCTCAACAACAACCCTGCTTTATGTTGTCTTAAGGCCTTGATAAAATAACTTTTCCTGCTCATCCTTCTTCTCATTTCCTCTTGCCTCTTGCCAATCACCTTCTTTTTCTTGATAGCAATAGATTCTCTTTACTGAATTGAATGTTGAGATATTTACCTGCCTACACTTGCCTTTTTAAAAGGAGAATCACTGTGTTTGAGTGGATCACAGGCTCTAAGTATGTGCTGCATGTAATCCCATTGATTAAATACATTGCTCTTTACACAGGCAGTTAGAAATGCAAACAGTAGGTCTTTTTGGAGTTGTAAGTGTAGAAAGAAAGCATTAGGATGCCAATAAGAATTCTTTCAAAATGCAGACAAACTACATTTTTCATGGGGCCATCTGACAGGAAAGCAACACCACCGAAGCATTTTCACCTGGTGTTGAGATTTCTGAGTGACTGTTGCTGAACATTTCAGGAGATGTTTTCCTTTTCTGTACTGGAGAATACCAGAATAGATGAATAGTCAACATAAAAGTTTGCCTTGATCCCTGTGGTTATTAACCAAAGTTGTTTATGAGAAATATATGTCCACGGGACAGATAATTCCTATTAAATTTTAATTCAGTCATGCAAGGCTGAGGGGAAACAAAATCCTTTTGATGATTTAAGGGCATTGTGGAATACAGTTCTGCCCCTACCTTGGCAGTGTCTTTTCTCACTTGTTGACAGAAATAGAGGTTCTAACAGGGAAGTTAAATAGGTTTGGTAAATTATTTTAAAACTCAGTCTATTCATCAAGGAATATGGAAAATTTTGCTAAAATATTTTAGTGTAACTATCAAAAGATTAAAGTGGCTTTTGAGTTTAGGCTGGACTACAAAGTAGGCATTGGCTCTCCCTATAAACACAGTATAAAATGCAGAGATCACTTAGTGCACTATAACGGCTCCTGCAGTGAAAGGGCAAATAGGGCAAGAATCTTCCCCTTGCAGCTCTTCTGCAGAGTTTGTATCCAGGTCTTCATGTGGGATACAGCTGGCTGTACACAACAGCAAAATTTTGCTGCTCTTGAGGTATCACATCCACACAGTAGTGCAGCCCAGCTTTGGAAGGCTCCTCTTTGCAACTCAATGCCATTCATTATTCCCTTATTGTCTGTCCAGCTCAGCCTACAAAAACTGCAAATAAATAATGAGAGAAAAAGATGAATTCTGGGACCAAGAAATGTTTATTTTCCCAGAACTTATGGATTTAATCCAACAGCAAGCTCTGAGGTTACATGATCATTGTTCCCTTGAAACAGCAGCACACAGTTCTTCACTCCCTGCCTGATTTATTGCCCACAAATACAAGCCTGTGTGCAGGTCTTGTCATCTGATATACTTGTTTTAGTAGTCCATATAATATGAATTGACTACCAGAAAATGCATATTTGTTTCACAGCCAAGATGAAATACAAAATATATTTCCAACTCCACCGTTTTTTTTCCCCCTGTTTATTAATATATGAAGCCAAATGCTATTACTCTTAGTGAAGTCAGTGGATTAGTTGGACTAAGGAATGCTTTCATTTACATGAGGCTATCAATGAGCATTTTTGTGACATGACTACATTTAGGAGAGAGATTGTAGCAGCAGACAGAGCAAAGCAACAGATGAAAGATGAACAGGAGAAGGTGATGGTGGGTGGCACAGCAGCAGGAGGGGGCAGAAAGCATGGGAGAGATAGTGATCTTTCAAAACGGGGCTTCAGAGACTTCAGGTGTCTTCCTAGGTCCCTTATCACTCAGGCTTTAATGATCACCAATTATTCTGGTCACTTCAACTACATTTTGCTCCAGTATCCTGGTTGTAAATCAAGCCTGACAACTGCAGTCCATTTTGCCTGGTTGTCAATGATGACATCAAATAAATGATGCATTCAAATAATAAGATGAGCAACCCAAGAAGTCCACCAGGAAAACAATATTTTTGCCTTTAGCCCAGCACTTATGTGGGGTGAAGGAAGCAACAGAAGAAAAATACTAAGACTTTTCCTTTAGAAAATAGAGTCAGAGACAGGGATTCAGGAGAATGTTGCATATGTCTCAGGGAAACAGACCTTTCACAGGAGCTGTCACACCATGGCTGTAAGAAAATCTAGAAGTATCAGTGGAGGACTGCTCAGAGTTTGGGAACTAGGCTGGTCTAAATGTAAACTGGTCCCCACTGAAGAGAACTGAACCTCACTCAATCACCCCTTCAGAGATTACAGTTTAGAGCTACAATTTACTGAAGAGATTACAACTATACAGAGAAAAATTGTTTTAAACCCCAGTGTCAGAGTACAGCCTGGTACCTATTGGTCAGAGTCATGGTATAGTCCTGGAGAAATTCTGATCCTTCTCTGGATCTATCAAAAGGTGGTGTCCCTAGCCCCCAAGCCAAGGATTTATACATGTTAAGGTTCAGGTGGGGAATGTTCAGTACCTCTCCTAGGGCAGGGAGTTTCATAATGGATGATGTAACACTGTGAATCATGAGATATTCTGGGATTACTTGATGGTCTAAGTCATTGCAGCTGTCTGTACTGCTGGTGCCATTGAGTCCACCATGGCCCATTAGTAGAGATGACCCCTCAGGCTGGGTGTAACTCTGCTGGTGCTTCCCCAGAGAGGAGTTATCACAGCTGAGTTATTTGTGAAGAAAAAGAAACATTAGCCTGCCTTGCAGGGTTTGCCTCTTTCTCTTTGTCTCATTTAACATCCAGTTTGTAGCTTGAGATGTTGGGTCTGTGCTGAGCAGGTCCTGCAAAAGGACCTATCATTTACAGTTCATCAGAAACGGTGTAGAGGGGAGTCAATACACAATTTGGTCACACTCACATAGTGCTAAACTGACGCCCTACCCCTGTAACCAGGACAGTGACAAACCCCCACCCTTTGCACAGAGGGACTCCCAGGGTGTCACCACAGTCCATCAAGTCAACAGCACCAAGTGTGCATTTAAATCATGCAGAAATTAGAGAGATGGTGCGGGCAAGAGGGCTTTAACATGGGAAACTGATGGTGCTGACGCTTCATGGTGCTTGGATTAGACATGAGTTCTTCATGGCGGTGATCCAGCCAACTAGTGAGAGACAAACTGACTGCCATCATAGTTGCTGAGTGTATTAATGCTAAAGAGATCTCTGTTTCAAAAACTTCAACATGCACAAAAGCAAGCGGGAAAAACATCCAACACCTAATCACCTGCTGCTCAGTTCCTCTGAAGTTAAAAGCCAGTAGATAAAATTTTTGAATTTATTGCACAAATATTTCATTAGCAAATGTCTCCAAGCCATTGATATAAATAACAATTTTAACTTCAAATACCAAACTACTTTTTCTATTGATTGGTTTCTGGATCGTGTAAAAGCCTGACAGAGAGAGAGAACCAGGTAACATATGTAAGCCAAAGTGCTACTACAGCTCTGAGAACCTGAGGCTGAAATCAAGAAAAGAAAAAGAATAAGCACACATGAAAGTGAGAACACAAAGGAAATGAGAAATGTAGCTTTCAGTTTTAAAGAAGACAAGCCTTGTTTCTGGTCCCAGAATTTTTGCTCTCTTTCCTGGGACACCCAGAGATAGCCTGAGACAGAAAAATTTCTCTTAATTCTAGAAGGTGCTTTGTACAAGACTAAAATTTGAAGAGGTCTACAACTTATTAATAAACAAGGAGATCGAGAGTATAACTAGTGTCTGGAGTCTTCTTCCTGACACAGAACTGAGATAAAAGGGTCTCCTCTGGCTGGGGAGTACCCAAAGGCATCCAGCACCCAGAAGCCAAGTCCCACAATCCACTAGCAACAAGAAAAAAATTGGATGTAAATATATAGGAAATATGGGTTTGAATAGATATACATATTTATATTTAACAATAAAAGTGTTATATATGTACCAGGGAAATTACACTACTAATTTTCCAATAAGAGAACCATGCTCAGAGCCTACAAGAAGTTCATTTTGTGAAGGTTTTCATACTGTTAAATATACCGTGAGAATAGAAGAACAATCACATTTCACAGGAGGGGTCCAAGCCAGCAGGTTGGTTGTGTGCTTACACTATCTGTCTCTATAGTTGGGGCATGCAAATTCTATAAAAATTTGCTAGAGTTTTAAATGCTTTGCTGAATGAAAATGAAAAATAGCTACAGAAAATCAAGCTCAACCTGCAAATATTTCCTATAAACTTCCTGATTAAAACCATTTTCTGGCAAAGCTGAAGAAAAATGTTTCTGCCTGGTTTAGATAATCCAAAGAGAATTCAACAGGAAAGTGAACTCCAGGTATTTACTTGGGGTCCTAAATTAGCACAGAAGTAGAAAGAGAAAATATTTGAATTTCAAATTGTGTTTGAATCACCTAAAATGTTGTCCCAATATCTGGGTGACAGACATATTTGTCACTCTGATGAGCTGGGAGTGGTAAAGGACCATGTCCTCTGTTGTTGCACTGGCAAGAGTCAGGGTGACAATTTGTAGGACAAGTACTGGGAGCCAGGGAGCTTGGACAATTAGTTCTCCTTCTCATGGCTCCTGGCATCATCGCTCAATGCACCCACAAAGCAATCTGACTGCAAGGATGCCCAAACTATTGAAATTCAGGTAGTTTTCAAAATTTCAGGTTTACCACCATCCCCTCTTGCACTTTATTTCTATTGAATTTAAGGGTTTTTTTCTGTCTTTCTGAGCCTTTTCCTTTTGTGTTTTTCCTTTTCCTATTTCAAACTTAACAAAGACAGGCCAGTAATTCATTATACCTTTCACTAGGAAAGACCTTGCTGCAGCCTTATAGAGAAGGTGTGATGAATTAGGAGCCTATCTTTTGAAAAACTTCACTGAAACTAAGAATAAAGAAAAATCTTTTTCTGAAGGAATTGTACTTTTTTATCTATTTAACTTTCACCAGTATTTATATAGGTCTCTGGCACTAGAGGAGGTTGGAATGTAGTTGATGTCCCTCTGACAGGATGCCCAGATTCACAAGAACCTTTGGATTGGCTCTTGCATTGATCCTCTGGCTGGGGAGTTGAGGTAAAGAGACAGGATTTTATTTTGTGTTCTATTTTCTTTTTTCCACTTTCCTTATTTTCTGTTGCAAAGAATATAATCTAATCTTTTAACATTTCTGAGAATTCTCCTTCTTCCTAGGTGTTCCTATCTGTTCCAGCACTACGTATTTAACTTTGTCAACTTGCAATACCATTTTAAATTCTGGTTTCAGTCCAATGAAACTCAAGTGTCGAAATGCTTTCCCACACAGCAATATCTTTATGTGTTGATAGCCAACCACTTGTATTAGAACTTCCTTCACTGAACACTAGTAGCCAAACCAAGTAACCTGAAAAAGTAATTTTTGCTAAGGCAATAAATTGCTTTTCACCTTGCTATTAAAATACAGCTAAAAAGCAGAGGTAAAGGATGGCAATAAAATGACATTTTCCCACAATATTTCAGGAGAGGTCTGCTGATAAATTTTAATTCTGAAATTTCAAGATGCCTGAATTTTTTCATTAAATGTTAGAAGTCTGACAGTACCATCTTTTCACTTGGGATGGCCAAAATCAGAAAGTGTTTCTAAAAGATACTATTTAATTTATTTTCTTCTATTCTATAAGTCCAGGTATTTTCATTTCTATGAAAAGGACTTCAATTAAGTCTTTCTTCTTTCCTAACAATAAAAATAAAACCATCAAAAGCACAGAAAAATGCAGTCCTGAGCACTCTGGCTCAGTGGCGAGATACATGGGTTTTATTTGCCTAACATTCTCAGCATGAATGGCTGGAGTAATTTAAAGGTGATGATCATTGAAATACTGCTATCCACTTGGTGTTGGAAGGAATTAGAATGTGGAAATTAGAATTTACCAGAAATTAGAATTCACCAGAAATTTAGAATGAGAACAAAAATGAAACCAGACAAGTTCCGAGTTTTGTATCTCAAACTCCCAAGTCCAGACAGAAAGAAAAGCATTCACAAGGAAATCACCATGCAAAGTCCCATTGTTTTGGTTTTACTCTGTAACACTGAGAAGACTAATTGCTCTCTGCTTCCAGCACACTTCCTCTCTTTTTACATTGTACCTTCTTCAGTCAGTATCTCCTACCACGTGCCACCAAAATAACATCCTCCATTTTCTTTGCCAACTTTCTTCAGAAAATTGAAGTAGTTTGCAATAAAATACTAAGTCAAATAGTGCTTAAAGGATTTTGACTCACAAAGGACACGAAACAACTCTCATCTCATGATGCTTCAGAAATCAACAGTGATGCTGATGTGAGTGTTGCTTAAGAAAGCATGTCTGTGAGTGTAAATGACGCTTAAGAAATCAACAGCACTCCACCAGAACAAAATAGATACCTCTGAAGAAGACACTTAGTGATCCCCTTTATCCTGGTCTTGCTGTTCATCAGTTAGTGATACAACCCCTGGCCCCTACTTCTCTGTGCCCTTTCCTAGAGAGACACAAACTAGAGACACTTTTGAGAGCCTTACTAGCTCTGCTTCAAAAGAAATGCAGGAAAATAATGTTTTGGGTAGTTCTTGTTTGATTTATTAAATAGTTTGATTTTTACCTTACACTGAATTTTTTGAAGGGTGCAAAAGCATATATGCTATCGTTTGCTCCCTTTTCAAAGCAGAGCAACTGAATTCATTCAGAGTCCACTCACTTGAAGCAAAAAGTCTGATTCTTTTCATGGCTCTTTGTCCTGTTTTAAAGCCAATTGTTTGCTTCTGCCAACTTTTAATTGCTCAGAAAACTTGCCGTCTGTGAGTGTGAAAGGAGGTTTTCTATCATTATGTCTGATGGCTGTTCAGCTCTGTTAGTGATTATTCATTTACCTCTGATGTTTGGAGCTCGTGGCAGCTGCTGCTACAAAACCTGCAGCAGTTTAGTGCTACTTCTTATTTGTCATTCACAAAGTCATTTGTTTTCTGTTCCAGGAAAGCATCAACATCTTAATGCAATTTATTCTTCTGATTAATGAGAGAGGTAAACCCATACATTTTTCTGGTTTACACACATTTTATTCAATAAGCTGGAGTTGTAAATATTCAAGAATATTTGAATTGAAAGCGCACTGTGAAATTTTAATCCTCATGTGGAAAAGAAAACGTTTTAGCTGATTAGTCTCACTTTTTCCTATAATCTGCTATACAAAACAGAAATATTAGGGTAACAAATTTTGCAATAATCAAGTAAGCTTGGAAAAGCATTATTTTGTTTCCATGTGCTCACTGTGACCCATGAGGAGGCAGCTGGTTTTTATCTGCCATGAGCAGTAGATCTGTCATTGGGGAATATAAATCCTCATGTCCTCTTTGTGAATCTGTGCCCAAAATGGAGACTAAAATTCACATTTCCTAACTATTCCATTTTAAAAGTCCATTTAGACAAACAGTCTTTCTCTATAAAGGCTTTGGAATTAAATTGTTTTTTATTTAAGTGTGAAACAGGTCAGAATCAGTCCTGGTATTCACTGAGGCAGTGTAATGAACATCAGTGCACAGATAGATATTTACAGAATACACATTTGATTCAATCAGTACTGGTAAAATGTATGAGACTACATTTTAACTGGGATACTGACACTCCATGAACTTGGATGATGGTTTGAAGCTGAAAGAAGCACCCATCCCCTCACCTTAGGTTTTGGCAGACAGGTTTTCCCTTAAAAAGAAGATAATTTTTTTTTAAGCCTTAAAGACAACGGTTTTTGCTTGAATTTTTAGCAGGTAGAACTTAACTGCCTCTTACTGAATAAGTAATGATTCAATACATCTTAATCAGAGTATATGTCCTTCAGAGACTGAAAGTCTTGGATAATTTCACCCGCAGCCTGCTTCTAATACCAGTTTGACGAAGTTCAGCACTTGTTTGGTGCTATAAAAAATGTAGATGCACTTCATCATCATCTCCTTTATGCTTTCTCTGAAGGCCATAAAGTTATCAGCCCAGACCTTTCTGGTAAAATTAGATATTAAATATATACTTTCTCACAGCAGTCATTATTTACCACCTCTCTTCTTTCATGGCCTGATATGATATGGGAATGGGTTTACATTGCCTTCCTACACAACTTACATGGACCTTGGAGTCTTTGACCCTATTTTTCCATGGCAATAGAAACACCCATTCAAATGCAAACTCTACTGCTAAGTTTTTAGAGTTAGTGGTTGAACGATAACTCAGTTTTCAATCTTTTGTTTGTTTTGCTGTGAGTGGCAGAAGATGGGGGGGTACCATGGATATGGTCACCATCAACTTCTGAGTCCAAAGTGCTGCAATGGAATCTCAGAGCTCTGCAGCCCAAAACTTNAAAAAAAAAAAAAAAAGACCGTTCTGTAAAGTGAACAAAATACCTTGAGGTTCAGCTGGGGAGAGGAATAGATTTGCTTCTGGGTGAAAATTTTCATCCTGTAAAATGTCCCCCAGGACTAATTCTATGGGTATAAATAAGAGGCTTAAAAATACAAATTTTGCCATGCAAGTGAATAATCTGTCACTGACCTTCCATCAGCTTTACTGCTGTTAGTGAGCCTCATATGAGTCTTGCTGATATGCAATGTAAGGTTCCGGTAACTTTGACTATATTTTCCTGAAAGGATAGATAATTTTGTGCAATCATTAACCACCTCTTGCTGCTTGGCACGCTGAAATAATAAGGGTAATTGAATATCATGCTTCTGGGTGTATGCTAATTGCCTGCAGTGCTCTGGAAGGGTGTTTCATCCCTGCACACCACACAGCATTATTGGATAGATAATAGACATTATGGGAGCCTTCCACTTTCCTCAAGAATATCAGTGCAGAAGGCAAAATGTCAGATTAGATGAACAAATGATTTAATACAGTATGGCAAGCCCTCTGCTCTGACGGTGCCATGGTGAGTAACTGATTGCAGGATACGCACCTGCCATTGTGTAATGAGGTCCTGAGCATCCCAGGTCACTATTTTTAACCTGAAACACCAGCAAAAGCCCCAAACTTCTCAACATGCTCATTTCTGTGGCAAAATTCATTTAAACTAATATTCCATTGTGAATTAAAATGTGTTTGTGCTTAAACAAGAATCAGGAGTGACTATTCCTGGTTTTATAAACACACCATCCCCAGAATCCCTTTAATCTTCTCTGTGTGATTCTGAATATCAGGTAATGGAGAGACACAGTGTGAGTTCAATTAGTTTAAAATCTTATCATTGTAATTGGGCAGGATGAGCTGTATTATCTTGCCAAATAGGACTCAACGCTTAGAGGTTATTTACTAATTTTTTATATTCTTCCAAATGCAATTATTGCATAATGGCTAGAAATTAATATTAATTAACAGAATTCCTACATAATTGTATGTGATAGACATACTCAAATGAGTCTTTTGAGATTATTGGAAGATAGGGAGGTGGATTGTTACCATAAATATACCAAGTCTCCTTGGTGGACTGACTCACCTATAAATGATGCTCAGGTATGATTAGGAAAATGGCCCATGCTAAAGATAAGTTTAGAGTATGCACTACCACAATGGCCTCAGCTTAGAGATGCAGCATATCATTAAATCAGAATAACCCTAGGTGAAATCAGGACTCTAGAAAAGCTATCTGCAAGAATGACCTCACTACTTTCATCTACCTTAAACAGCATTTCACTGACTTCAACAAATTTCTGTCTTGAAACTCTCTTTTACTAGCTAAATATCCTTCCCTATAATTTCAGCTAAGTGGGGCTGAAAACTTTCCATGTAACAAGATATTTCCTCTGGGGTTGCTCACCAAGGACCCCTGCCCATGCATGCCAGCATGCTGCTGCTCTGCTTTCTTCCCTTTACCTCCAAAATAGCCTGCTCCCAACAGAAGTAGGGACACTGAAGCAGAGCTTCCAGGCTACTGTGCTGGCTGTCCTGTTTTCTTGCAGACAACAAAGCAGAAGCCATATAAAATTATATCACTGACCATCCACTTGTTGAATTCAAGTCCCAGAGCACAGATGCTACTCTGCCATTAGAAGTGCCACTATTTATACCTGCTGTAAACCCTGAGTGCCTGTGCTTATCTCAGGTGCTGAATCACCTTATTAGTAGAAGAGGCTGTTATAATTCTGATCAGTTTTCTCACTTTGTTGCATGTTGGCAGGGTACTGCTGTTATGATCAAACTTCCCTGGAGCAGGAATCCATTGGATGCTCCTGCCTTGGGCTGTTTAGGGAACCCGTGTTTCATTCAGCAGAATGATGTGAACAGGGCTCCATCAATAGCCACTGATTTTTGCAAGGACACGGAGTACCTCTGAGAGTCAGAAAGCATGTACTACCTAAATAATTCAGAGTAAACTAGAAATTTGTGGGTTTTGATCAAAATACTAGCTATAGGGTATGACAGGAAGATCAGATACTTTCCACATGATACCTGAAATACAAACAGGTTTGAACCAGGTAAGGGATGAGATGAAGTGAAATTTATTGTCAGAAAATTATTTCAGTTGAATATTCATTTCTTAGCTACAGTTTTATGTGAAGGTCCCCTGCTATTTCTGCTTGATTTTGCTTTGCTTCTGTCCTTCACTACAGGACAGGGTTGTTATACACAATTAAACACATATCAAATTTGTGCTCCAGAGACTGTGGCATCTGTACCTCAACAGAGGATGAAGACAGAGCAGATGGATAGAAGGTGAAGTGCTGTCAGTCCATGGGGATTGAAAAGGCCACAGAAATGCAAAGAGGACCTATAGTTTGTAAGAGAAAATAATGTCCTGACAGCCTGATGAAAGACTAACTCAGAAACCTGCATTTCCCCAAAAGTTAAGATCAGCTAAGACTGATATGGCCGTACTGTCAGGTGCTTTATCTTTTTTTATCCTAACTTTTTTTTCTTTTTCTTAATGAGAAACCAGACCAATCTAATCTGAATGAGGAAAGTCACCTTTCCTGGTGCTCCATTTAATTTTCCTCAAGCAATAGAAATTAAAATGAAAATTCCATTCCAAAAACATGAAAAGAATATTCTCATGAAGGTAGAAAAAAAATCTTCAACAGCTCCACAAGAGAAACTTTAAAACTGTCACTCACATCCCTAAAAATGAAGCCCTACAAAACAGAATGTTCAAACCCATATGTGGGTGCTGCATATTTTTTCCCTCAAAGACCAATAGAAACTGCAGTGACTTAAAAATTCAATTAATGCATAAAAAGGGAACACTCAAGAAGGGAAGGAGAGAGGGAAGACAGAGATGAAGTCAAGTTAATTTAGACTACACTTTCAGAAGAGTTTGAACACTGTTCTGGAACTCTCAATTCTGCACATCTGTCAGTAACGAAAAAGGCACTTATGCACGGATGGATCAACATTTAAACCCAAAATACTTTTGGAAAAGTGCTATTTTTAGCTTTATTTTGTACTTACTGTTTTTCACACTGTATCTGCTTCACATGCACATGTCCCGTTCTCATATAGACCAGACGTTGCACATCTGAAGCAGTGCCAAGTCCCATGTGATCAATGAATCTTTTAACCCGACCCAGAAAGAAGGATATCAGTATGTTTTCAAATGTGTTAATCTCTGTGTTCCCAAGCAACAAAATCACCTGTGGCAGGGTATGAATTTCCCAATCCCAGTGGAAGTAACTCTTCACCTCACCTCCTGGTTCTATCCCAGCCAGAAGCAATGAATTGTGTATCTGCTCCCCTGCCAGTTTACTGATCTGCCCTTTGTGTATATATTACAGCAAAGATTTCAAATCAGCCAGCTTGATATTTCTCTATGAATTGACTATGAAACAACACAGCTAAAGGGCAGTATGCCGAAGAATGACCAATTCAAGCATGGCAAATATTGACTGAAACAGAATATTCCGGATTATGAGGGGCTTGCTTGGATTTTTCCATAAGCACCATAGACATACTCAAAATTTGCATCCTCAAAATTTACAACTGCTTTTCAGCCATGCTTCCACACCCAGCAGCAAGAGGAGCTCATCACACTGTCTGCTTTGTAGGTAGAGAACTTTAAAAATTGAACCTGCCCAAAATCTAAAAAAAATTTACTACAGGTACAGGTTTTTAGCCAGTTGCATAGAAATGAAAGAAACAATGGAAATAAATCCTGCCTTGCTGAGATCAGTGATGTGAAGTCTCCCAGGAGAGAGGATGAGCAAGGATGGAGGAAGCTGGCTCTCATACCACAAGGTGCCCTGAGGACATGGAACACTGGCACAGTCTACTGCACTGTCAAGTAAGATCAAGACAAAGGCACTTTTAAGTGGATCTCTCAGGATCTGGCATTTCCCACAGCAAAGTGTTTTCCCTGCAAACTGTTATCGGAGCTGCCTGGGATCTCTTGTCAAGATGTCCCCATTAGAGGGTTAATCACAGAAATTATGAGATATATGAGGTAAATTGTAGGGGTGGTTTGTCCTTCCTTCATTTCACAGAAACTTACAGATACTAAAATGTGAAATACTAGGATAAGAGAATATACTTTTCCTTCGGAGTATCTTGTGGGGAAGTAGAAGAAAATACAGTTTAAGAAAATTTGCCTGCGACAGTATGGCTACATGCAGGGTAAATGTCTGCTTTTTACCGAGTGCAAAAGAATTATGATACAGGATAGAAGGACAGGCCCATGGCAAAGGCAAATTAATCACCATAGAAGGTAGTATTAAAGGGTCTTCTGTGGATTCCTATATTTCCATACATATTTCATGTATGTCTTTCAGTCAGTAGGATACAGAATAAAATAAAACCCCAAGAAACAGTAATCTCTTTTTGGGTCCATGTGTGGACAGAAGATTTTGATGAGTATGTGGGGGACTTTTTATTAGGATTCTATAAACATCAGAGGCTGTAAATCTAGATTTTTTTTTTGTTTTGTTTTTCCTCCTACTTTATTGGGGATGATGGGAATATTTTCACAGAGTTGCTAAACCACATACACACACACCTGTGAGTTTTCTCATAGTTTCTTCTGATGTATTTTGCCTCACTTTACAGGTCTCTCATTTCTTTTCCAACGTGGTTTCTCCAGCTACCCTGTTTTTGTACAATTTAATATCAGTTTTTCTTTCTGTTTTGCACTGCCTGCCTGCCCAGATACGTGGTGGGGCAGTGTGGCAAGCAGGCAGGAGGCCTGGGCTCTCCAATGCCCTCTGAAACACGCTGGCAGGTGGCTGAGCAGGATTTCAGCACAATGCCCCAAACACATTTTGTGATGACTCTCAAAACCTCGCTCATGTAAGGAGGTTATTGTGTGGGTTTTAAAGCATGAGTCTGTGTCTGGTTTTGTGCCCAGCTGCAAGAGCTGACATTGGTACAAGCTCTGCTGAAGGCTAATCCCCATAAGCCATGCTGCGTTGAGCCAGGGGCTCCCTACCATGGCTCTGCCCTGCTTTCCCCCTTTCCATTCCCCCTGAGGTGCCCCAGGGCAGGAGTCTGGCCTGCCAAAGTCCCCAAGACCACTGTCATGGGCACTTGCCAGCCTGGGCCCAAAGTACCTAAAAATTGTCCATAGCTCAGTGGTAGAGAGGTCAGTCTCTGCTATAAGGCTGCCCTCAAACCTGATCCTCTGGCACATGGGCACTTCCCTGCGAGAGGCAACGACCTGTCTGTGCACAGCAGAGCTCTCCCAGATTGCACTGAACTCCCACAGCAACCAAAAAGTCATCCCTCACCTTGACACCCACTTTCAGGTCAGGATTTTGTATGACACATTTCTCACAAATATACTTCCTGAGGGAATTCACCCTAGTTTGAAATTCCCCCACAGTGGCACAAGCTGTTTGAGGGTGGCAGGTGAAGGCTGTTGGAATGGCTGCAAAGGCATATCTCCTTTCTCTTTCCCTTTCTTCTTCCCCCACACAGCTACCCTTGTTAGAAAATCACCAGTAAACTGGTGGCTTCTATGACTACTCTCCAACTTAGCAAATAGTTTTCCCTTTAAATTATTATTTAAATAATTTCACCATTTGGGGAAAAGAAAAAAGACAACAGGAAAATCAAATTCCTTACATTCTAAACCTATCATATTTCTCCATCCATGCAGCTTTTGCTGGCAGTATATGGGTGTCTCATATGGGCTAACAATGAGAAGATAGTAAATATTTCTCTTTTGGTGAGGCTGCACACAAACTTTCCTCCTTTTCTTCACTAGAAAATGTTGGAAGCTGTTGAAGAAAACAGTGATTGTACATACACACTTTTTATTGCCACTTGTAATGGATGACAGCTGAAGAAGGAGCTGACATCCAAAACCCCCCTTAAATTGTGGGGTGATGCATAGGGCCAGCATAGTGCATTTCCAGACCTTGTATACATCAGCTAGCAGGGCTGGGATTTATAACACTGCAGATTCCTTAGTGAGTTGAGGCTTCAGAGCACAAATATCACTTATTGGCTGTCGACCTCTTGATGCTGATGTGAACATATGCTACCACTTCTCTCATTTCTTCTGAAACACCTGAGATGATGGTGATATTTTTGGCATAATAGCTTTCTTCTAAGAATGCTTGCTTTGGAAGTGAGCATAAAATCTGCAAGTTGCATTACCAATATGTTCTAGGCCAAGCTGCAGCATGGCAGGATCGTCACCCAATTCACCCCAGCATTGTACCAGAATGCAAAACAGAGTTCAAATTTCATTGGGCCAGAGAGGGAAAGCACAGCAGAGATGATGATGGTGGGATTTGGAGACCAGGATACTCATGGTTGACAAGGAGTCTGGTAGTGTCGTTCCTGCTTTCCAGGATGTTTTTGGCTTGTTAAGGCTCTTCAGCATAAATTTCCTTGACAGACTATATAGTTCAGCATCTAGGGCCACATCCTGAGAGACACAGCTGTGAAACATTTTGGGCAGAAAAGGGGATTAGACGTACAGTCCTATTTTCTAGGCCAGTATTTTAAGCCCTGAATAACAGCAATGAGCACTACAGCTCATTGATAAACACCCTTAACACACCACCATAAAAACCAAGCAAGAGTCAGCAAATTCACTACAAAAAAGAGCTGTCTTCTCCATGTATGTTGCTATGCCACATATTCCAGGCAGGTTGAGGTGTTTACCAGAAATTCTCCCAAGCTAGGGACAGGCACCAGATTTGCCTCTGGCCTCTGGTTTTCTATCCAGTATCTCCAGATGACTCCTCAGTCAGCACACAGGTGGCATATAGGGGCTGGAACACCAAACAATATAGCTTCATCTCGTCCATAAAAGCCCTAAAACTAATGTGATTTGATGATGTTTGTAATGAGTAATTTAAAACATATATTAAGAAACTTCTTGGTGTCTGCTCTGTGGCTGGGCTATTACAACTCCAGGTCATACACTCAGAAATAAATCTTTGGAGAAAGAGATGGGGAAAAGGACTTTATGAGGCATTAGTCATAAACATAAGGACCCTTGTTCCTTTAAGTTATCCTCCATTACTTCTAGTAATTTTATCTGTGCATACATGCATCAGAATTTTTAAAAATAAAATAAATCACCAGAATTACATTAGCACAAGCACCAGCAAAGCCACACAATCAACGCTAATGTGATGATAGCTTCCACTTGGTAGTTTAAGTGCCTAGAAGCAGCATTTTGTGCTCACAGGAGTTTTACATCTTCAGGCTCTGTGAGATGGCCAGATGAGTGTAGGGACTCATTTCTTTCTTTGTGCCGATGGCCTCTGTCCAAAGCAGAGAACAAATGGAAGTCAAAGGGAAGGAGGAGTTAGGAGAGTGAAAATTATGTGGGAAGAACATGCACATTTAATTTAAAAACTTAATAAACCAGAGGGGTTTTGAGGCAGCAGATAGCAAATTGGGATAGGGGGGAAAGGTTTGTCTCGAGGAAAGCAGAGGTTTAGAAGGGAAATTTTAAACCTCCACACCTAAATGAAAGTTTGGAGCAGGGAGTTCTGCTTTAAAGCAGAACAGAATTAGTGTAGCTCTGCTCCACAGCAATGCTGTCAGAGCTCTCAAGCTCAGTAAAGCATTTGCAGGATAGATAGTGTTTAGGTTTGGGCTGAGGTTTTGTTGATTCCCAGAGGAGATCATCAAGTGCTTATTATTCTGTTATGGGTGTGCTTAACAGAGCACGTGTTGTCAGATGTAAAAGGTGGAGAACAGATTAAATATACTCTGATTCTCACAGTATGAAAACTTGGGGCCATGAAATGCACGGCAAAACAAACAAAATAAAGTGTTTATTCCTCCAGCATGTAGCAGACTCGTGGAGTTTCTTGCCAGAGGCCACTGTGAATACTTTAAGCTTCTGCACAACTGAAGACAGCACAAGGACTTCAACAAAGATATATTCTAGATTCCTGAACAGAGAAATTACATCAGATCTGAAAATATCCTGAGCTACAAATGCTCAGAGGCTGGGGGCAGTAAAGTACCTTTGATGTTTGCCCTGGTCTCACCCTGCCCTTTGCTTCTCCTTTTATCCACCATCTGAGTGGGATGTTGGGCTGGGACAACCCTCAGGGTGACCTCATGTCACTGCTCTCTGCAGCTGTGGTCTGTGGGAGAGCAATTTTATTAGCCTTACTTTATAAGGATTGATATAAAAATCCAGCTCAGGTGTAGGATCCACATTCTTCAGTAGCAAGATTTCTATCTAATTTCTGTGATTTCTGCATATCTCTTGTAGGTGATTCAGAGCCATGCATAATCCTCACATAGTTTTGTATTTCTCTCCACTGAACAAAACACTATGAAGAAACAACTCATTTTAGTTGCAGTAATGAACCAATTTTTTAATTTGTTATATCAAACATCACAGAGAAGAACGCAACAAAGCACTTGGGCACCAAGTGTAAAGTATTCAACTTGAAATCCCCATGACTGTTCTGGTACTTAAATTTCCACAAGCTGTGTGTATTTTGTTAGACCAATTTGTATCTAAAGGACATGTAATCTGAGTGGAGCCTTTCAGAGCACAGGAGGTGAATCAGCCGATCCCCTGTCCAAGTCCACTGCTGAAAAAAGAGGGGAAAGGTACATTGATGCTTATAGCTATGTTTTCTCTTTGACTTTATCAAGTTTTTCTAAATCATTTTCTTTCCTGCCTTGCCAAATGAAAAGCAGGTTCAGCAGGATAACAGCAGATTCTGGTAACTACTGCATTTTTCATCAATGTTTGTTTTACAAATGCGGGGGTTTGAACAAAAGTTTTTATCACAGCGAGCCTTGGATCTTCATAGCAACAGAAAAGTATAACAGTTTCAAACATAGTTTTAAATTATCCGTGCTATCAAGGAATATATTTTAATAAGGAATATAAGACAACTGTCTTATATATAAGTATATAATATAGTCAGCTGAGAAAAAGAAGATAACTGTTCTGTGCTTAGTAATTCCCCAATAAACCAGACTTAAATGCACAAATTACCCTATTGATATAATTTCCATCAATTTCTGATACAATTCTTTTGGGGGTTGGTTTTGGTATTTGGTGGAGGGGTTTTTATGTTGCTGTTTTTTGTTTTTTGGTGGGATTTTTTTGTTTTGTTTTAAACCAGAGTGTTGCTGAAGGATACCTTGAAATTACAGCTATTCAGGAAAGCAAAATCAAACTTTGTTTATACCTAAAATTAAGTTACTGATTTTAGCTCCATAAGCAGAAATACATGAACGGCAGAGCTCAGCATTTTCTAAAGTGTACTCGAGTTACATTCCCAGCAATCAAGAGAGACCTAATCAGATTTTTTCCTCTCAAAAATAACGATCTTGGCAGATTTTGTTAAAGAGCTTGCCAGGCTTTGCTTTTCCCAAGGGTGTTGTGTGCTTATGGTGATTGCTGGGTGCTGAGATGCATTTGTGCCTCACTGCTGCACTTCCTCAGACCCCGTGCCTGTGTCTGCTAACAGCTGAACGAGGTATTTCCAAATGCTCTGAAAGCCGATTGAAGATGGGAGGATGTGACTGCGGCTATGGCTCTGCTCGCCCTTCCGCCCTGAGCCTCTGCCCTGGAGCATGGCTGCTTCCCAGCCACTTCCACACAGCTCTCCCTGCCCTCAGCCTGTGTTGCCAGCCTCACTTTCTCCTCTGCTTCTTCTCAGGTGACATGAGAGCTCAGGAAGGAAGGCCACCTGGCCACTTCCTCTGCCTTATCCAGTAGGCTGCTCATTTCTTCAGGTCATGTACTTTCTTATTCCTGTTTCTCCATCTTCCTCTGCTGGCCTAGTGTAGCTAGGCTTACAAGACATTTTGCAGTCCTTTGCATGAAAATTGCTGCAAAACAATGCATGTATTTTACCGTATAGGAAGAGTGGAAGACTTCAGAAATTAAAAGTAGCACTTTCGTCTTTAGCTGCCCATAGCTGAGTAGCTAAATTAAGTTTAATTAAAAAAAAACAAAAACAAAAACAAATCAAACCACCCAAAAATTAGATTCCCAGTGGTGCTGAGAATACCCTTTCATGATAGCTTGCATTATTCTTTGAACAGGGCACTTGGGTGGAAAGTGCCATAAGGCACCAGAAAAACTACACAAAGTCTGGCTAAAGATGACAGCATCTGATGAACATCAGATGTTCCTGCATCCTTGTTCCAGGTGAATAAGACATTTCAGGTGGGAAGAAGGCATGATCAGAATACTGGTTCATATTGCTAGACCCTGAGCTGCCTGTGAGTGCCATCAAGCTGCAATACTCACACATGTGGCAGGAAAATATTGGGGGGTCATGGACAAGTAACTCTCAGTGAAATTTAAGGTAGTCATTTAGACTGTATTGACATGGAGTTCCGAAGTACCTGAAGTACTATCACAGCATGCTCACAGCCACTGTGAGTGGAGGCACTGGGAACAGCAGTTCTCCCATTTAGCTATGAGTAGGGGACTGAGGTTAAGCATCCTTTGTGTCATGTTAGGAAACAGAATAACTCAAGTACAAAGATTAAATAATCCATTTCACCTGTAGAGACCAGCTGATATCAGGGCCACTGCATGAGGACTTCCCATTCTGGCTCTTTGGCTGTAAGTACAAGTGTTGCAGGGTGGGAGACATCTGAGAGGCTTGCCTGTTTCAGGAAGACACATGTGAAGAGAGAGACTTCAGGGAGATGTTTTTTGTTTAGACTTCCATCTGGAGCTATAACTTAAGCATGTTTTAAGCGGTGCCCTTCCCATTAGCTCTTCTAAAGCATAGCCTTATTGATCCTATTTCTACACAAAAGATTTATGCGACTGCCAAACCACAGGACACCAGCAACCATTTCTGTGCTCATGAAGCTTCACCAGCTTCAGTGTGCTGCATGAGTTAATTGCCCAAGAGAAGGTATCCAACCAGTCTGTGTTCTTTCCACGTTTCTTTTTTGATACAGCTAAATATTGCAAACTGCATTTTAAGCCTAAACACAGTTTTTCATTTTTAACCTCCGTGTTTATGCATTTTATTGAATTTTTGAAGATTGGATTAATTTTCAGCATTTGATTTGTTGCAGTGACTTTGGGCTGGCTGCCCAACTTAACCATGGCTGCTACTCTTGGATGATGGCCTGACCATTAATTATTTCCCTGCTGAAACTGCATTACCACAAAATAAATTTTGTTAAAATGACATTAAGTAAAGGCCACAGAAACCTGTCCAGCATTAGAAATTTCTTCCTGGAAGCTTTCTTATGCCTTTTCCACACATTATCTAAATCAAGAATGAGATAGCGTTTAATATTTTACCAGCTTATGAATAAACAGGACTTCTATTTTCCTTGATGTAAATATAACAACATCAGCATTGAAGTAATTATCAAATCACAAACATTGTCCTGCAATCTTCATAAATTCAGTCTCCCAAATAAGACAACACATTTAAGGACAAAAAGATTGAATCATGTCGGGCTAAGTTAGTTACTGTCTTTAGAGAGTATAACAGTTCTTACTGCAAAAGACAAGTCTCTGTATGTAAAAAGGGTTTGATAAAATAGTCCCTTACAAATAGGGAAATTTTTAGCCACAAAATTAAAAAGTAAGTCATTTAGGACTCTAATGAAAGACCTTGGGGGAAAAGGAAGAGCAAGAGGAAAATACGCATAATTAAGAATGAGCACCCCATAGGTTCACTGTTATCACAACTGAAGTGCCAACAATATGTATTTTGTTGCTTGTATTAAAATCCGGCAATTATGCTAACATATGGTAATGACACTGCCCTTGAAAATACTGCATTCCTCTAATAATTTAGGAAGGAGATCAATTATGAAGTCATGTGGTTTGGCCTTGATGTTGGTAATGTCACTCTGTTGCTGAAAAACATAAAATTATTAATTCCTTTCCACTTCTACCATTCTGACTCTGCTCCATTCCGTCACCCTTTACATTATATTCAGGTGGAGAAGAATTTTTTTTTTTTCCCAGCAGAATACTTTTAAAGAAATATCTGCAGAGGTGATTTACCACAGAGAATGTAAACAGAGCTGGAGACATTCAGCTATCCTTTGCTGCATTAATCCAATTCCATCTTAGCTAACAGCAGCCTGATGTTCATTATCTTTCCAGAAGGTAACTCTTGCTTGCCAAATATATGCTTTCCCAGTAGTTATTATGCTTCTAAGTATTTTCTCATTGTTTTCTGCTGCACAGTATATTTTTTTTAAGAATTTTTTTTTGGTAACTTCATCATTGGTTTGAACCATCTCACTGCAATTTAATTATGAAGAGTAAAAGGAGTAACAGGCTTATTTACTTACAGCAAATGTCTTTGGCTAATTTAGATTTTTTTTTTCTTTCTCAATTACAGATCAGTAAATTCAATGGGTTTTATAGATTAGAGCTCAAAAAGGCCATCATGTTAGGTAACAAAAAGAGTCTTTTTGCATTCTTGTTTTAAATAAGAATTTTTATTACCTGCTCCTGCACAAAGTACAGCCTTTTTTCTTTACCACTGCCCAAGTGGGTTTCACTGGCAGTCTCAAATTTTAATTTCATTCCAGAGCAGAGAGACTGTTTTGCACATGATTTTGTGCAGCACATACAACTCAGCTTCCAGGTTTGAGATTTTCAGCCATGGAGAACAACCTGGTATGAAACCTGCAGCCAGACCTTTATTGTGCTTGATGCTGCACAGAGAGGGAAGATCATAAACTGACAACACAAACCAAGGGACCGAAGTTCAAAGTGTAAAATATCAAGTAAGGAGTAAGGGAGAAAGGAAGCTATTTGACAGTCGCGCCAGCCACACCATCATCAATCTAAAAACGTCCTGCAGAAGATTTTCACTAGTACTTTTGTGGTGTCCAAAGGAAAAAATAGTCACAAAGCTATACCACTTTAAGCCCAACCCATCCCTTCAGGGGCTGTGTTTGTTACAAAATCACTTGTAAGAGAATTGCCTAGCTCCTTCATGTGCATAGCCCTGGGAAAGAATATATACTATTATTTGGCCTTACAATGACATTGAGATACTCTGACTATCTGGAGTTATAAGTATTCCCATTTCAAGTAGCAAATTCTACTTTCTTCTTTAATTTACTGGAGGTAAAAATATGGCTCTTACAGGGCAGAGAATACTGACACTCACAGCATCACAGCAGTTTTCCCCAACTTGTGCTCTTCTGTGATGAGTTATCAGAACATTTTTACCTGGTTCCCATTATTACAGGCTTCTTGGGTCCCCTCCAAAATAACCATTACTGTCTATCTGGTTCTAATTATTTTTATATGAGCTGCTTTTCTCTAAATTTTGTAGCACTTTAGGACTAAAGTAACAAAGAAATGTACAAGTACGTAAACAAGAGCCTGTCTTGATCCTTTCATCCAAATTACATCAAGAGGCTAGCTTGTAGAAAGAGCTAATGATCCAATCAGCACAAGAAAAGGTTACAAATTTGAATTCTAATACATAATCTATAGATGCAGATTTATTATGTAATTATACATTTTAAGGAATTTAATATTTTTATATGATTGATTTTTCTGTTGCTGTAGTCTCCTGCAATTATTCCTTTAGTATTTAAGTTCCTAGCTGTATTCCACAGAAAAGGTTTTGAATGAATGTTGCTTGACAGAGGGCCTTCACTGACAAAGGCAGGAAGGCAACAGTGAGGGGAAAAAAGGATGCTACAAATAGGTACAAAGACTGAAAGCCCCTGGGATCCTCCTGGGATCTCTCTGCATTCTCTGTTAACATGATGTTGGCAAGTTGCTTTCATGCAGTTCGTGAGATAATGCAATCTCTATGATGTGTGTTCCCAAGCAGTTCAGCAGAGAAGCAAACTGAAGTGGCAATAAGCAATGAATCAACAACCCCTTGCTGAAATGACAGTAAACAATGAATTAACAGCCTGCTAGGGCATCCTTGGATCTGTGACTCCTGTGTCATATGAATTCCCGCTCTACAAATGAAACATCATTCTGCTTCCATTGCCAATATAAATAGAATTAGGAAGTAGCCAATACAGAGTGGCTGTACTTACTTATCATATTACTTACTTGTTTTTGTTTTTTTTTTTTATTTTATGCACTGCTCAGTTCCAAGAGCCCTAAAACACTCTCTCTTTATCTATCTATCTATCTATCTATCTATCTATCTATCTATCTATCTATCTACACACATGGCCTTTGAAAAAGAATTAAATCTACAAGTATTTGCCCCAGCATTTATTACAAGTTGCACTTGGAGGAAAGAGCTGTCTGTCAGGGCAGACAGACAAAATGTGCTTGGAAACACGTTTTAAGCTCACAGTTTCAAATAAATCTCCACAGAAATGTAAAACTTAAGCAAGTTTTACTCTCTACTTCTTATGCTATTCTTCTTCTCTCAGTGCTTGATTCTGAGGAGAACATGGTAGCAAAAGCCCACTGATTTTACTTTAAACTCAGTCAAAATAAGGTAACTCCTGAGCAGGCAGCTGTAGCTCTGCACATTTGCACATGGAGCCCAGCAGCCAGATATGAGCACTCACACTCTCCCTCTGCTCTCTGGCTGGGCTAGGAGAAGAAACACCTATTTTTGTCTTTGAAGGTATCAGAGGTGCCATATGATCCACACACTTTTGCTGTTTTTTGAGATTTCCTATCAAACTGACACAGCACACCAGACAAGACATGAGCTGTTACCATTAGAGTGGCTGGTTCTACTTCTATATAGAACTATCAGTCATGGCCCTTTTTGCTGTTTGTGAAATTGAGAGACAAAGACACGTGACAAAATGGGCTGCTGGAATAGTAATTTTGTCTTTATTTAACAGAGAACTTTTCTATCCATTTTCTAAACAGTCACTGTTATTTCAAAAAAATCAGAAGTCATCATCAAAACCACACATAGAATAACTTAAATAGATATTTTTCTTTTTAAGATGATTGACATATAGGATAAATAAAATATATTATTTTAGACATTCTCCATAGACATATCATATCTAATAGTTTCTCCATTAAGCATTCAGAAAATCAATATTTATTACTTAAACTACTCTGTCACTGACTGCGTTTTTAGAGGAACAAGTTGGCTGGGAGAAAAGAGATTTCACTGAAAAATAAACCTATAGAAATATTGTTTCTTAATATTTATGGATCCTAATTCTCTCTTCTCTCTTGAACTCAACCTACAGCAAACAGATTTTATCTGAGTGGGACAGGAAGCTGTTGGTGCCACTGTTTAGTTTAGCTAAGGGACCAAGCATCAATGGAAAACATTAGGAGTCATTAACAAAGCCAACACTGAGGCTAAGCTCCTGAGAAACCATCCTCTGCAGAGCTGCTCTTTGTTCCTATAGAGGAATTTATTCACTTCATTCAGCCCAGAGATAGCCCAGCATTCGCTTCAATCAGCTAAACCTAACACACACACATGGCTTGCACAAGGAGAGGCTTTTTCTGTATTGAAGGTATTTATCTAGGTCAACAGCCCAGAGGCTGTGGTGCCTGTTGTCCAGCCCTGGTTACTGCTCAGACTGACTTGGCACCTGAGGAAGCCCCTGCACAGCATTGCATGGACCAGAGGACCAAATGTAGCTTCAACTCAGAGAACTCACAGCCTACGATAATGTAACAAACATTGGTGTTTGTTACAAACGTGGTCCTGCCCCACCACAAAGCAAGGCTGCCACAGCTGAACATATGTCCTCTCTTCATGCCACAGCACAGAATAACCCCAATGTCATAAAATAATACAGTCAGAGCTCATAAAATTTAACATTAACTAGATCAAAGAAGAGCAAATCTTAGTTCACTGCATTAGACATTAGCTTTTGGTTTTAAAACACTGAGTTGAAGAACCGGATTTCCTTCTGGTCTTTCTCATCAATATTACTTGTCTACAGAATTGCTACAAAACATTGCAACAATCTAATATCTGCTTAAAATAACTGAGCAGTTTTGATGATGATCTGCTCCATCCTAACATGAGTCTTAACACAGTTAATCAATCTTTGCTCTTTTTTTTTGTCACTGAAATTTTGCCAGCTCTATTTCACTTCACATCTTGTTTAGTGTCTATTCGAAAACCTCAGTTCCTATAGGCAAGTAGTTAAAAGAAAATCTTGTTTCACTTTGCAGTTTCTAGGTCTCATAATTGCACCAAAAGACTTGAAAACATGAATTGTGTCAGCTTAAAGAAAACAAATAAAAACTCTAAGGCACTTTTTAAACAAAATTCTCATCACTTTTACGAGAAGCTTGTAATCTGAAGAGGTGAGGTGGGTGCCTGAGTCCCAGAAATTTTTAAGTCCTTGGGGTTCAAACGTAAGGATTCCTCTTTACCTTACTTTTCCTCTTCTGCTTTTCTACTCTTGTATTTGATATGAGGAGCGAAGATGCCCAAATTTCTGGTAGAAATCCTCTTCAGCACGATTCAGAGCTTCCTCATCGATGTAGACAGCTGGTCTCCGGGAAGCCAAGAAGTACTGCACTTTCCGCAGGCTCCATCCCATCACGTACTTCAGCCAGCCACTGACAGCAGCCGTGGACCTGCCAACACCAGCATTGCAATGAACATAGACATTGTGTCCATTCTGCAGCAGACCGTGCAGGAGGCAGACGGCTTGTGGCAACATCTGTGTTCTTCCTAAGGTTAAAAACAAGGCACGTTCATTGGAACCAGACAAAGTCAGCTCATGGCTGAGATTCTACCTGTACAGTCTGATGAACTGGGAAATATCATGGCAAACCTTACATATTCCATTTTTTTCTTTTCTGAAATGACCTTCTAGGCTAACTTGGCTTTTTTTCCTTGCAATATAGAATCAGATCACACAAAACTGTAAAATGCCCCAAGTCTTCTCTAAATATGCGTTCTGATAACATCAGATGTGTGTGGCATGTTCATTTTCAAAGGAACTGAGACAAGGCAGCACATTATAGAGAACAGCACAATTTAACATTAACATTAGCAAGCTAAACCTGATTTTTTTTTTTTAATACCAGAGGTTTGTGAAGTACCTACATACTGCTGATTTCCAAAACATTGTAATGAAAGCCATCAATAAGTGAAGGAGGAAGAGCAGAAAAACATTTAACTGTACAATTTGAAACTCTTATGATTTCATTGTGTACTAAGCATACAGTTAAACAACACAGAATAGCCTTTCTCAGTCCCAAAGGGATGAATCTATGATATTTTCTGACACTTTTCTTCTGGCTATCCTGGGAACCAGAGCTGCACACAGCAGAGCCCAACTTTTCCTCATGGCACATATGAGCACTGACATTAAGCCCTTTCCTATCCCTGCTTTAAGATCTCCTGTCTTCCCTGATGTCCTATTGCTGATATGACAGTTCTCTATTTGGGGCAGTGGTATTTCACAATGTTGAAAGCACTCTCTTCTGCTGGCAGGCTGCTCACTTGAAAATGCACTCACTTCCCAACCTTCTGGTTAGAAACAGCATTGCAACCAATGAATTGATTGTAGGACAGTAATTGATGTCACAGCTCAGGTGCTATGAGTATTTTCAATTAAATGCAAACTATTATATAAATGTTTCTGGGTTTTATCAGAACTGGGATACTATGGTTAAAGAAACAGTGTTTTTTGGGAAGAGAACAGCAGACACACAGCACTGTCTTTCCATTTTTAATCAGCAAAGGTGGCAAACTGCCCTGCTCTGCAAACTTGCTGTCTTCCACCTACATAGCATATTTTCATTATATAAGCTGAACTCAAGCTGAAAGCAAAAATAGTCAAGCAGTTATTGATGTCAGATGATGTCAGATGTCAGATTAAACTCAAATACTGAGTCAAATACAGATAATACTGCCAGACATAAGATACTTCAGATGGCCTCTCTGTCTACAAGAAAATATGAATAATTTGTTAAAGACAGCACACAAAGAAACTATACCTTGTGTGCCAGTTTTAATTTCATGCAAAATGTACACAGAACTCATTCTCCCCCCCAAAAAACTGTCACAAAAGTGACAGATTAGTAATTCAAAGTGTTTGTTGCTATTAATTTACTTCAAGAGTGACATGAGCATTACCTTCAGTGCTCATGTCTGCAGTTGGCAGCCAGACATAGGCAAGACCTTCTTCCTTATACAGTTTCATGAGGATTTCGGGGCTCATGGGTTCTGGGTAGCGGTTGCAACCCCAGGAGTTTTGAATAATGTCAGATTCAGTCTGGAAGTTCATCACAGCTGTAACACCCAGCTCATGCTTCAGCTTGATGGTCACATGCTCCAGCTGCCGAGGGCAACTTCCCAGCCAGATGTTTGGCAGAATCCTAGCATTGAGAAAACATTGCAGTGGGATTGATTACAGTACCTTAAGGAAACTGCCAAGTTCAGCAGTGTTCCAGTCCCAAACCTGCTTGACATCATCACGCAAACTGCTAAGCACAGACTTTTCATGTCAGGCAGCAAGAAACTTCTTGTTTCATTACAACTTATTTTGTTACAGTTGAGTTGGTGCTATCTGACGCTGGGGATCAAGCTCTTGACTACCCCAAAGAACCAGATGAACTGAGAAAAAATTTTAGAGCATAGTTATAGCACAGGTCTCAAAGGCATCATTCATCACTAAACTTGCAGTAGTAGTTTACTAACTTCAGGGATTAGAATTAGAAAAATCTGAAGATTCATGCAATTCACACACACACACACATGCACACACACACACAACAAAACAAACCAACCAAACCAACCAAAAAAATTAAACCAAAACAAACAAAAGTACAACAACAACAAACCTAATAATTCACATGATCCAGATCTGCAATACTTTAGTCATAAGTCAAACATAAAGAAGTCTTCCAACTCTTTAGCTACCACTATAATAAGGAAAGTAGGGAAAAAAGCATTTTGAACGGTCCTTAAGTGATGAAACTTAAAATTGAAGAGTAATTTTCTTCTAATTTTTTTCTGATCTCTTTGAGTCCAGTGGGAATAAAATACAGAATTACAATACATGCATAGCTTCCCTCAAGGCCTGAAGGACCAGAATTTTTTCAGGAAAACAAGAGGTTTATATAGGATGGGAGAGTACCAGAAATATGGTTGTTTATCTAAATCAAACTTCAAGGCCTCTGTGGTTTTCCCATTGCTAATTATCATAAAACTATTGTATACTTCAACAGATGTTGACATTATAAACCTAATATTAAGAAACTTGTTTTCAAATGAGGGGTTTTAATATGCACATGCAGTTAAAGTGATGGTATCTACAATTGATTAGTCAGATGCTCAAATCATTAGTGATCTATTTTAATTTCTTTATGCTTCCATTAACTTTGATTTTGAACCTGCAATCCACAAACTACACAAAATACCCCTGCATTTAACATAAAACTTTGCAAGCCTTATTAACTGCAACAAATCTGTAGCACTATTAACTGCAAACCTAGTAACACTATTAAATGCAAATCTACAAAAAAAAGCAAGATCCTCAAAGGTAAAATGTCTGCCATGCATGTCTTATGATCTTTCACAATTTTAACCTCAGCAACAAATAAGGAAAGTTTCATGTTTTTTTCAGGAGCCTATAAACCACTCTTAAATCATCAGGTAGCTATTTCCATTTTATTATCATAGTAATAAGTACTAGAATTTAATTAAGACCTGTAATTGACTGTAATTATTAAATCCTGTTATATTAGTACTGCAATATTATTTTTTTAAAAAAATCAGATACAGGAAACACTAATTATTATTGTTTACTGGTTGTAAACTGCATCCTGGGTGAGTTGTACACTAGCTATATAAAAACACAGCCTTTGGCCTTAACAACCCATTTCAATGGGACAAAACTCAATAAACTCAATATATGGTAACTGCACCCAAAGTAAACAAAGATATTACATAGCAAATAACCAATTCAACCATGCTGCAACAGTGAGATCACTTGAAAAGATTTGACTTAGTTTTTGTTTCACATACATGTTCAAGAATTACCCCAAATCCAACATAACCAGCTCAAGCATTCCCACTGATCAGAGGGATGGGTGAAGGTCCACTGCAACAACTGCTTCACTGTCCTCCTTCCAATGTGCCAGCCCCACAGCCACCCCTATCCTAGCCTGAGCGAGTGACTGCTGTCAGGATTCGGCCACAGGAACCTGCCACGATGACACCATTCACTTCAAGGTGGTGAATGTAAGCTACAGTGCCCTAACAGATTCTGACAAAGGGCTGGAGATGAGCAACACCCACAAAATTCCATTCCTGGGACAGAGAAATGGCAATATCACTAATACCTTGTGACAATATGAGGATATGATTTCAAGAACAAGAACATTAGTACTCTTCCTTCAAAGGCTTTCCTGGAGACTCATACATATGTAATTCACTTGATACATTGTGAAACATCTAATGCATTAAATTATTTTGATGGGAGAAAAGAATGTGTGTTTTCTAGGATTTGATGGAATTAAAAGTGACTAAAGCATTCCTGAGATAAATAAGATTTTGGATAGTACCTTTGCTTACCGATAAACCAGTGCTTTATAATTTTTTCCCCCAATGATTTTTAATGGGTGAACATCACAGCTGTACTATCTGCAAAAGCCCTGGGATATAGACCATTTTCTTATTTTGTTCTTGCAGCCCAACAGGTCTTGCAGGTCTTCTACATGACAAGACCTCATGTATTGCACAACACTAATCCATTTACTGAACAATCTGAAGAGTTTACCAAACTTTTATCATGTCTTTCCCCGTAACTAATTAAGCTAGTGGAGGTATTCAGAATATGACCTAAGATATATATTTAGGACAGGCAATTTTTGTGAATTAGTTTTATGATCTGGTCCTAAAGTTTAGCCTTTGAGAGGATCAAGATGTAGCCTTGACCTTGGTCTACAAGCCCCTTATCTATGTGCCTACAAATAACTGTAATTCTTAGTCTTGCTGGCCAATGCTTAACTACTCTTTTACCATGCAGAAGACAGCACTGCAGATCTATCCTATCAGCCAATTTATGTAAAAGTTCCAGGATAATCCAACTGTATAGTACCTATATTTCTCTTTGGCTTTATTTAGTTCAAACCTTCCCTTTTCTGACATCAGAAGGAAGGAGTAAAAAGGTTTAGTGCATGTGCGAGTACAGAGACTACTGGAGAGTTTAGCAGCTATATTTTTTATATATTGATTTTTTTTAGAGCCCTACTGAGGGCTTCACTGTGCTGAGGATCCAGAAAACGTACATCTTGAACCAAGCACAAACGTGGTAATTTCATTTTTACATCTCTTTCCTTAATGATATAACTATTAGTTTACCTTTTTAACATGGCCCTTCTTTAAGTTGCCACAGGACTGCAGTAGGTGGCTAGATTTTAGCCACAAGACCATTTGGCAGGGGAAAGATCACTCTTTCACAAACTGAGAAAATCAACAATTATTTATTATTACCACAGAGTAAATATGGAACACCCTGCAAACACTTGTGTATTTCTTTTCCAGCACACTTAAATTATTTTTAAAGATCTAGACATACATTGTGTTTGTTGGCTTCCCCCCAGGACCCTGCACAGTCTAGATTAAAATATAACAATTCTGAGTGAATGCATCTAAAATAGCAAATGCATTCCATTTAATCAATGCATATGCAAATGGTCTTCCCATCCCTAAGGAGAAAATGAGTCTGTGGCAATGAAAAATCAGCATTGTGAAGCTTCTTTTTTAATGGTGCAGACTCACTTTCAGGCTGGTTCACAAAGCATGACATACCATACCTCTCAATCTCAATACAGTACAAAACCAGACCAGCAATTGTAATTGTAGGGATTTGATTCCCAGGAAAGATGACCTGACATAGGGGAAGATACCAGGTTACTGCATCAGGCAGTCAGCTCTTCCTTCATGACAGCAATGTCTACTCTGCTTCTTCATCTTTTCTTTTGCTAATAATGCTTTGAGATCAATCAGATCCAAAATTGAAATTTCCTTCAAATGCTCAGTTGCAAGCTGGGATGACTCAGGTACTGCTTCCTGATCTAAACAATCATCAGTGTGCTAGAAGGAGGCATCTTAGAATCTACCCTAAAATTAATCAACCCTCTAAGAGTCACAGTTCTTATAGAAAAGGATAGGATTTCACTTTTAGGGACACATTTCATCAGAATATCTGTTAGGTACTGACAGATGTCCTTTTATCCTGATAGTTGCCAGCTTTAATTAAAATAGAGGACTTTGCCAAAGTAAGGAAAAATAGCAGGGTGTTTGCCATTGGTTATTGGCATCAACAATGCCATTTTTTTATAACAGTGATATTTTTGACCAAAGTCCAGTCTATTATTTTAAATGAGAAGTGATGGATTGAATCATTCCTCAGTGCCAGGTCAAGTTCTAGCCTGTGTTAAAGCTTGCACTCCACTTCACTTCTCTACACTAGACTTTCTTGGATCCCGTTAAGCATCTGATGACAGTGAGATAAGTACTAATAGATACATATATCAAAACAGAGAACTTTAGCTGAAACAACAAACAAAATAATGATTAAATTGACACTGCCTTCCCTCAAGACTCTTATCTCCTAAAGGTATAGTACACAACCACAGCTACATGGAACTTGCAGTAAAACTTACTCTGCATTCCCAGAAGAGCATCATACATAATTCAGTCAATTTACCCCCAGCATTTTGTCTAGCTTCTAGGCATACAGAGTGGTTTTTTGTGCCAATGTAGTGTTATTACCCTGGTACCACTACAAGCAAGCAGCCCAATGGGAATAGAGGCCTGAAGTACAACTGAATCACAGATGATTTTTGCAGCCCTTGAAATACTAGAGACTGTTTCAAATTACACTGCATTCCTATTTGCTCCCCTGATAGCCCTGGAGTAGGAACTCATTCAGAATTTTTTTATGAGGTGAATTTTTAATGTAAAATTATGATCTGTCTGAACCAAAAGCTTCATAGAAATGTTCAACTTTCAGCCAAATTTAAGCTAGTTCAGAGACCAGATGTCTGTTCTCTATCTCATTTGAAACAAAAAAAAAAAAAAAAATTTAAAAAATTCCAGAAGTATTGCTTTGGGCATACTCAAAATGAGAATACAGGAAATCCTACCAGCTATAGCTGAGATGCTCTTTCATCTTTTCTGTATTCTCTGCCTTGTGACAAGGCACATCACTTTAAATGGTGATACCACTGGATTATGATGACCCAGAACTATCATCCTTCATGTGCTCCTTCTTTTGCCTGTGGCATCCTTCTAACAACATACAGCAGCTTATTTGTAGGTCTGTGTGTGCCTTGCTTGAAGTAACAAATAAGGTATCTCTCTTCCAGGCCTTCTTTGTTCTTTTCTCTGAACCTGTGACAGTGAGCACTTCCTAAAAATCAGATGAGGTTCCTGTACTTTTGTCAGAGCAATCTAGAAACGTTACTTAGACTGCTATCCAATGCCCTGAAATGCATTCACAAACAGAGAAGGGTTTTAGAATTACCAAATTCTGTTCTCCAGTGAAAGATCTGAGCATGTTCAAATATTCTTTGATATTTAGAAAACACACTGATTATTATCTTCACCACAGAAAAAAATGTATTTTGTCCAATATGAATAGTGCAGTCACAGCTTATAGAAACACCTTCTTGTCTCCACAATGGACACAAAGAACAGATTATTTCCTTCCACTCTGTAAAATCCTTTTACTTATCTCTAAGTTACTAACACACACTTCAACACAGCTTAGCATTCTTCACACATACACACACACAGACACACATACACGCTTGTCATGTATTCAAAGCATCTGATCACTCCTGTTTGCCTTTGGACTCTCTTTTTGAATATGTTATGCCCAGTCCTGAAAAGAGTACATTTCTGAGAAGAATCAAAGATTTCTTATTTCTTGTGCTTCAAAGACTTTATCCCTTTTTATAGTTCCCTGGCAGTTCTTCTACAGCATGTCATTGCTGACCTATATTCAACATGGGATTCCTTTTTCAAGTTAAGATCTTTCCAAACAGATGAACCTACTCAAGGAGAGACCAAAGTTTGCCCAAACCATTATTAGTTTCATTTGCCAGCTGTGCCAAATTAAACTAAATGAATGTGCAGTAAAAGAGAAGATGAGATTCATAGTTGATAAACATATCTCAGCAATATGTCTTAGGATAAATAATCTCACATCACTGTGTTTTAAGCTAGCTATAATCAGGTAGAAAGGGAACAGTAACTGCTTGTAGTGACACTTGCTGAAAGTATTGCTTTATAAAGAGATCAAAGTGTAAATACAAGCCTGTACCGAGAAATGAACTGAAAATAACAGAAAATGTATAGTAATGGTCCAAAAATCACTGATCCAATTCTATGCACTCAAAATCCAGAATATTTTACTAAAATTTTATTGTATCAAGAAAGATATAGAAAAATGAAAATATTCAAAATATAGTAGATTCCAGCTATTTCTTGTGAAAAAAACAAAACAAAACAAAACAAAACAAAAACCAAAAAACTTTCAAATGAGGGCAGACAAAGAATTTAACATTCTTAAGAGAGATTTTAACAACTGTTTAAAGATAATATATATGAGAAGGGCAAACCAACTGTCCTTAAATAAAAGACATAAAGAATATAAAATTCCATATAGCTTTACCTATAAAAGTAACTACAAGAGATGAGAAAAATGCCAACATTTTAAAAATAATTTTAAAAATCTTGTGTCTTCCTTCAAATTGTGGACAGCATGAGCAGATATCAAAACAGAGGAGTCCCCTATTTGGTCTTCTACAGGAATTCTGGTTTCACCCTAGTCTGTTTAAACAAAGGACAGAAAGATCTCTCAGCAAAATGCCTCCTTACCAATGATATAATAATGTCAAACCAGGGGTTACAAACTGACATTTCATTGCATATTGCATAGGGCAGAAGGGTAAATGGCTGTGGTCTTAATCCCTTCTCCTGTTGATTTACTGATAGTCTCCTTGCAGAAGATAAACTGATGGACTCTGTGATGAGAGGCCTGACTTAAGCAGGATTGACTGGGAGCAGTTGGATATACTTGATTTCTCAGCACAGAGTCAAGAAGTATGGCCAGAGCTGGAAATTGAAGTTTGATGATGCTATGGTCTAACTCCAAGACAGAATAAACAGGTTTAATAAGAGCACTCTTATCAAGAAAGATGGAATAAAGGGCCATAACCTTAGCAGAAGCCACTAGAGAAAAACACTGATTAATGAAAAAATTATATCCTACTGAAATGACACAGCTGAAGCCCTTGTAGATACTACTTCTATTCTTGAACAAAAAATTACTCTTACCTAAATGTCAAATGTAGAAGGAGCACAAGTCATTGCTTATAAATTTGGTCTGCTTTACCACTGAAAGAGCGCAGTTTATTGTGAAGTTAAAATTTTTACCTCAAGGCTTTAAATGAGGAGAAATAAACAGACTACAATGTAGTTTCAAGGTGGGTTTTTTAACTTCTCCTTCTTATTTGCAACTCTGATGAAAAGCAATTAAGGTTGGGCAAATTTTCTTCTTAGATGTAATTTGAACTACTTATCCAGCCTCTCACATGGGAGCAGACTTGGAATGTAGAAAGAAACACGTGCTTTTATCACTTTAGAACAACACTTTGTCAGCTTAGCAATATGCAAAGTTTCTCAAGCCCTTGAATTCTGAGTCTTATGCTTAATAGTATCTTATATATTCCATGGTCACAAATCTGTGGCATAAAACTACTTCATTTATTGATATGCCAAGTAAATAATCCGTTAAGGTTTGACCTCAAGCAGACAATGTGCTAAAAGTAAAGCAGGTAAGAATAATATTAAACCTGTAACTGAAATAGAGTATTACCCAGACATTCAGCTACAGAATGGTTCCAGTGTTACACTGCCCTCAGGTTCTGCTGTCTCAGGAAAAGATTTCCATAGCATCAGCTTGATGGTACAAAAGGGTTTGACTGTCCTCACTTTATCCACCAAACTGCTCTTAGAACAGGCGCCACAGTGCACTCTTCAGGCTATGAGACACTGAGCAGCCCTGCCCATGCCTAAGCACAGCACAGCTCTTCTCACTCCCAACCTTCCGGTGCATTCTGCAGGCTGTGTGTGTTTCACAATTGCCCCGGCTTTGAATTCACCAGAGATACAGGATAAAAAGAGCCATGTGAGAAGAATTCAAGTCACATAAGACTTTAGTCTAGACAGATCCACAAAATTTTCTCTTTATGGCCCATTTTCCCTTTCCACAGCAATCCCAAATGTTCCCTTACAAGGAGCATAAGAACTACATTAGAATAAACTCATAGAAAACATCTCATAAGAACAGATGCTGAGATTGAGGATATTCCTAACATCCTATACCCACAGCAGGGAACTTATTTGATGAAAACACATAGACAATTGGAAAGTAAACCACATCCCACACTGCAAAAATGACAATACTTGGATAAGCATTAGCACTATACTTGAAAGACACAAAATAATCCTTCTGGTGCGTTCAGTACTGGATGAACATCATCAGAAAAATTGGGACGAAGGAACACCTGGAGAGCCCAGCAGAGAGTGCCAGAACAATCAGAGTTCAAGAAGTTTTCAGAGAAAAGACAGAAAGACCCAAAGACTAGTATCAGAATGAACACAGTGAGATATTCCAAAGTCAACCACTCTGATTCTAGCAAAAAAGGAGTTTCCAAGCATATATTAAAGGGCTATAGAAGGGCAGGATACTAACTTGTTCTCCAAATCTTCTGTGTAGAGAACTAGAAGAAATTAACTTAAATTGCACTAGGAAGACTTAAATTGAGATTAGTAAAGCTTTTTGATGGTTGAAATAGTGAGGTAATTGAATGGGAGAGTAACAGGCCTATAGAGTCTCATCACTAAGATGAGATCATATTTTAGATCAGGCTGGATAAACCTGCAATGATTTAAATGTAAGTGAGATTAAGTTGGGGCAAGGAAATGGACTGGATATTTTCTGAGGTCTCTTTGAACCTATGATCTATGATACTATAATCATAAACTTTAATTTCCATTTCTGGAATCACTACCTATATTCATTTATCAAGCTCCATCTTGAAATAATTTAGGTTCCTTGTCCTTCCTGGCCTATTTGAAAGGTCATGCCAGAATTCAGACATCATTCCTTTGATGACAGAAACCTTGTTCTAATTTACATTCTAAATTCATTCAGAAGCAATTAATATCCATTTGATCTTAAAGAAGGTTCAATTTCAATAATTCTTCTACCCCCTTTGTAGTAATTCCTGAATGCCTTTTACACATAGTAATAGATCCTGCTTCTTAGTATTCATTAAACTATACTGTCTGTCCCAGGCACCAGAAGTAGTCAAACTATAGTAGCACAGAGTTCCTTTCAAGCCAATTTATTTTGTTTCAACTCCAGTGGCATAAAAGCTACACATTCTGTGAAAAATACTCTCATTCATCGCATATTTGTTCTCCAGACACAATAATGGATCAAATGTATCTAATTTTTATCTAAACACATTCTCCAGTAAGTTCAGTGGAATTGCTGTTATCAACAGCAACTTGCAGCACATTCTAATCTATACGGCGAAAAGACCCACAACAGAAACTCTTCTACCTTCTTCTTCACTTCATTCCATTAAAAAGCCTAAATCAAATTAATTTATCTCTTATACATTTTATAATCTATTTTGTCTCTATTCTAGATAAGATCTAAAGTAATGTGGTCACATGAGACTTTATGTACATAGCAAAAACTGAAATGTGGAAGATTAAATATTATTCTACCTGTATTCAAAGTGAAATATTTTATGTCACATTTTTCCATGTATTTCTACTGTGAAGATAAGAAGGTAATGATTCACAAGCACATCAGTAGGACAGCGTGTCCAGATCTAGCCTTACAGGATTTTGCCAGGATTTTTTTTTTAAACATACACACAAGGTTTCAACTGATGCCTAAGGAGCCCACTGTATGCAGCAGAAAGCAAGATTTGCCTTTGTAAGGAAGGACTCTTCTTGTACTTTCATTTTATAAACATTCACTGAAAGCAGAGAGTGTGCCAATTACAAAAATACAGCTTGAGAAGATAATCAGGTTCCAAAGCTTGTACTGAACAACCTGGAAAAGACTACTCCATTGGCTTGTGAGCATTAATGCCTAAATGCTCCAATTATAGAATCTTGTCTCATGCAACCATGGTTGCCAATAGTTACTTCCTACACATGTCTCCGTTAGATGCCAACATTCCCATTTGTTTTGAATTAGAACAAATACCCGGAAACACAAGAACAACAGACTGCTAAACTCAGCCAGATTGCAATAAGCCATGAATCTCTTGGCATTGGGAATGAGAATTTCTAACATTAATGCTTAGCAATGGGAATGAAGCCACTGCTGGCACCTGTAAGTTAAACCAACAAAATTGACTTAAACTGCTACAAATGAACCTTAAGTTAGAGACTGAGAAGATTCTGGAATCATTGCTAAAAATGTCTTTCATCTTCTTTCAGAGTTTACCTAATTAGTAGCTGCTGAGGAATCTAGACTGGAAAAACAATAAAAGAGAAATACCCTTTTCAAAATGTAGCATTTCAGATCCAATGGAAATATGTTCCAATGCTTCAGAAACAAGTACATATTCATGAAAATTGCATAATTACAAAGCACAGATTATTGCTAGGTGGCCTTGTGATCCACACAGCACCATATGCACATGTACCAAATAATGGAATCTCTCAGAACTCCTACAGCCAGAGAAAGATGTGCATTCATCCCTTGTGGTCTCATGTGAAAACAATCTTGATGAGCTCTGTCTCTGTGTTCATTCCAATTTATCCAGAATTTCTAAACCCACATCAGTTCATTTTTTTGAATTTCAAAGAGGGACAGATATATGCTAGAACAGCACAGACTGGGGGACAACATCTTAGAAATATGGAGAAAAATTGAATTAATGCCTCTCCACAGTCAGTCAGATAAGCATCTAAAGTAAGGTACTCTCACAGCAAAGTCAAATCAAAGGAACAACATGTGTATAGCACTACCATAACAAAATGGTCAGAAAACTTCATTTTAGCTAATGTACCTAGTTACTAGATTCTAAACATAAAATTAATAACTCTGGTGGATGAGTAACCAACATCAAAGGTTGACGTTGGGATGGTAATGGAGCTAACTGAGAGGCCCCAGAAGAACCTATGTGTGTCTTTTTAACACAAAACTACAGTGGAATGTCTTGAAGAAGTTTTGGACTGCAAAATGGGAAAACATCATGAGAGTTGAATTTATGAAAAATCAATGCTGCAGTTTTTATTGGAGCTCAAAAATTGACATTAATTACCAGGGGTTCTCTACTTTTTAAAAATGTAATTTTTTTTTCTTTCAGATGTCTCTTTTCCTAGCAGTATCATTGCACCTGCTTGGAAATTGAAATTTCAAGCATTTGAACAAATATATTAAAGTGATCGACTGTTACTAGAGTTAGTTAAAATGTATTTACATTATCAGCTGAAGCTTGACTTTGTAAATTTGTAAAACATACCGGATAGCCTTATTACCAATTTGAGAAGCTTTTTCCTCCTTTTATCTCACCACATTGAAGCAACTCATTACAAGAAAGCTGAGAGATTCAGTTTTCTGCAGTGAAAGTAGTATTTAACATTCTTTAGGACTGTTCTGTACATGGCCAACCCTTTAAGCTGGCAGCCAGACCACAGAAAGAAGGAACATTAGAGAAATTATTTTGTTAGGGAAGCTGCATATCCTCCTTATCAGATTATCACCTTGGGAAAATGAAGGTCGGATATAACTGCTCTTTTAAAAGACAGTCCTGGAGAAGTTAGTTAAACTGAAAAAAAAATTATTAAAAAAGAAAAGTCTCTAGTAGCCCACCAACATCCACCCCTGTGTACTAGTGCCCAGCATCCAGACTCTGAACTGAATGACAGTCATAGAGAGTCTCGTTGTTGACCCACAGCTGATGGATAGGAGGGAAGAGGAGGGAAGGAAAGGGGAGAAAGAGAGAAAGTAAGCAAGTGCCTATTAAATTATTAATTTTATATATATTCCACATTTTCTTGTGTCTGTGTACAAACTGAAACGTTTTGCCTTTTTCCTCCTCTTGATGCTTAAAATCATATATTCTATTACTAGGCTTTTCACATCAAAGAAAAAAGACATTTCATTTTAACTTATAAACCATGCTGTCTACTGAGCCAATAAAGAAGAAATCCACATTTCTTAAAGCTTGGAAATGTCTATGACATTTGACTCAATTTTTATCACAGTTCATGGGAGGACACACATTAAACTTCTGAACAACAGCAGGGATTATGTACCTGACTCCCTGAAATTAAATTTCCCAAAGCACAGGCATTAAAGGAGGGAACTAGAGATTTCCAGTTCAGCCTCTTAATATGTTCCCTGGGAAGACAAATGCAGCTTGTTTCTTTGTTGGTTTTTTTTGTTTGTTGGTTTGGGTTTTGTTTTTTTTTGTTTGTTTGTTTGTTTGTTTTACAGAGAAAAAAAATATGAGAAAATACAGCTGCAATTTGATAATCTCTATTTACTCTAGGGAAATAAAATACTTATGTTCTGAGAAACACTTCAAAGGAACTAGAACTATATTCTAGTTTCCCTTCTAATAAATAAAAATTATCCTTTAAGTAGGACTCCCCATGTTTTCATATGGAGGTGCACTATTAAAATTATCTTGTAAATATCAAGAGCATTTGAGCATGAAAACTTGCATTTATATTTCTCAGCATTTACTAATATTACTGAAGACAAAGGTAGAATTCATAACTTAATAGCTATGGCTTGCTACTATTTCAAATGAAGTCTCTTTTATGGTTTTCCCACTCCATTTGAAATAGCTATGCAGTTATTTATTTCAGATTTTTTTGACTTTCAGATCACCTCCTTCAGAAATATAGTATATACTGAGCAAGTAAGCAAACACCAAACCAAAACATCTGATGGAGTCAATTTTCACATTTGGGAACTAAAAACTCTCTTGCTCTGAGACTTCTTTCTGTAAGAGTTAGCCTTAGGCTGGCTGGGCCAATCTGCCCTAGGAACTGTGCCTGCAAAAAAAGGACAGGAAGGGGAGGCAGAGTGGGTTTACTCTGCAAACACATATCCCTGGTTCAACAGGTTTACCAGGTACAACTTACAGAGTTGTGGTAGTGAAGTTTTTCCAACAACAACCAGAAATCTGAATTCACTCCCTCCTGGTAAACTAAATAGCAATAAGGAAGTTTACACAATCTCTGCTTTTCAGAAAGAGTTCTGCTGTCTTTAGATAGACTGTATTAAGAAATGCCAGTAATTACTCAGCACCTAATAAATACATATAAAAGCTAGGAGGAAATAAATATGTGCAAGACAACTGGGAACATCATCTGCAGCGAGAGAGTGATGCTGCCCCTTCCTTGTCATCCCAGCTGTGAGCTAAATCGCCCAGGATTTCACAATCTCAGTCAATTTCATTCACAGCCGGCAACACCAGCAAATTGCTTTCCAGTGGAGACAGAACTTTACTCCCTCGCTGATAGCCTGAATGTTAAAGAGTAAAAAGGCAGAGAAAAGGGCTGAAAACCTCCAGAAGAAATATGGACAAGCAGCAGGGAGACACAGTAAAACACACAGAGAAATTAGAAGCAACAATAGTTTCTGCTCCCTAACAGTGATACCCCACATAAAATTCATACTTACTGGACTATCAACATTTTTCTGTTATATCCTACAGAGAAAAACAGGACTACATTTACTCCTCCAGGTTTTTCCATGGAGGGTTCCCAATCTTCCTTCTGATTTTTTTTCTTTTTTTGGTCCCAGAATGGCACAGAATTGTATGTTTTTCTTAAGAAATAAGGAAATAATGTTGTGCAGTGGCACACCTATGAAAAGAATCATTTTAAAGAGCAACAGTGGTTTTGACTAAATATTACCCGTTACCAGCCAATTGATTAAAGGCCTCATCTTTTCATCAACAGCCAGTCTCTGGTTGCTGCCATTTTATTAACTAAATACTCATTCCAGAACAACCATTTTTCTAAATAAAAAAATTCTCAAACATCCATTGCCAAAACCACATATAAATGGCAGAATGGTAAAGAAAACTGCAGGGAAAAACCTCCATAAAAAACCCACAAGACTAACCAGACACCATTCTATGATCTCCTTTAGCTTATTCACACAGGTAATGTACTATTAATCAGACATTACTTCAACTTCATCCCAAAGTCTAGCCAAAAATGTGTGTCCCTCAGTCACTGCAGGAGGCAATAAATTGGACAGCCTGCTGGCTAATAGCCATTCATCAGGTTTAATAGACCAGTCACTGTAGGTAGAAGTAACACTGGGAATTCAAACGTTGATGACAGTCATGCAAAAATCTAGAAGCTCTGTGACTTTTTTTCTTCTGGAAAAATCAAGTTTTCTAAAGGTAGATTTTTCTTGCTACTATGGTACTCACAAGAAATGTAATTAGAAATTAGTGACATCCAGGAGTTTGCACATCAAATTCCTTTCAGGTGCTCAGGCAGAAGGTCACAGCAAGAGAACCAGAGCTGTGCTGCCAACAGCCATTTGCTAATACTCAGAAAATCAAAACAGCTGAAAAGCAAGTTCCTGCCATCTATTTCAGCTACAGTATTTGACTTCAGGGGGTGTGACTGCACTGCTGGCATATCCTAACTCAATTTCTGTTCACAATTCACAAGACCCAGATTTGTAGCTAACTCAATAATAGCCTGGCTTAGGCTATCCCAGCCAAGTGCCATCCTGCCCAAACAAGATGACAAAACTTGGAAAAACAGAATAAATTTTCCTCTTTTTAGCCATTATTATGTAGGGCACAGTTTGGGGAGTTCACAAAAAGAAGCTTTTTGTTTGGATGGGCAACAAATGTGGAAGAAAAATGCATTTGTTACCCAATACAGCGATCATCCAAATTAAATACATGAAAACAAATAAGAACTAAAAATGGATTGAATTTTAGCCTCACAATTTGTCTTCTCACTTCTGCTCCTACTGCCTCAGACTCCCTCTTCACTTTCAAGAACTTAAATTAAAAATTGCTTAAATGTCACTTCTTACAGTGGTTTGAAACCCATTTTCTTCACAACAGAGGCTAGTAAAAGTATTTCCCAGCTTCAGTTGGGGGTAATATGAGAAAAAATGAAGACACACAAAGGACAAAAAAACCAATTAACCTTTAAACCAGTCTTTAAACCAGTCTATTCTCATTTGTAAGTAAACAATGGTTCAAATTTATGTCAGTTTTAGACTATAGATGAGTACAACAAAACAGTATTGGAAGGAGTAGTCAGATATTCTAGTTTATAGGATAAACATATCAAAAAATGTGCCTTAAAATAGTTTCATTACTTAATGCATAAAATGATCAGATAACTTTACAGTTAGAGCCCCAAGTACTTAAATCAAAGGATGAACTCTTATTGATGTTAAGTCCTTTTGATCAGGACTATTTTACTGGAACACAATCAATGAATTTTGTTCCAGAGCTCATTATTTCTTATTATTTTCTCTAATATCACAAGCATTTTTTAGGCACAGTTAGGTCTCAGCTTTTAATGTTAATTATGGTAATCTCTGTAGACATCATCACCTCTTCTCTTCATCCATAATGTAGGCAATAAAATATCAATGCATCTTTCTATTACAATAGTATAGGTCACTGCACTCTAGGGGATTTTTGTGACAGCTTACTCTTTAAAGCTTTTTTTAAAATTCAGTAATGAAAAATAACTGAGAATTATATTTTAAAGAGAAATGTATTTTATTTTGTGAATGAATTACAACCAATAAAAAGAGAAATTTAAGACTACAAAAAAAAAAGTGCTCTCTCTTGTATTTTTTCCAAAGGTAATTCTAATTTCATACTAAACCAAATATACTCAACCAAGTTCTTGTTTTCCTAATTAAAGATGCATGTCAATCAAGCAAATGCTCTTTTTTCCCATAGAAAGAAATTCGGTGCTCCATCAGCAAAATACTGCTCTAGTGCCTCCAAAAAGTACAAAAGAAGCATCTCCATTGTGCCCTGGATCATTCTTCATTCACTCACCTATCTACATTAACATTTACTACAAAGCAGGAACACACATCTAATGTGACTCTCCTAATCATTCCCATTCAACACCTAACTTAGGTTATAACCTATATTACTGGCAGTGCTGTGGGAAACTGTCTTACCAACAAGCCTCAAAGCATTTGCAAATACTGTATCATAAATTGTGTTTCATTTGCAACCACTGAGAAACAAAAATAATATTTCAAAGCATGGGAGTAATTTTTTTTTTATCAATACCTTAATTTTATCTTATGGGAAATAAACCCCACTGATCATAGCAACACGTTTGTCAACTTCCCCATCACTCACTCTATAAACAGGAACATGAAATATTACTATATTAAATATTTCTGTTTTATGGTCTGTATATATATATATATATATGTGTGTGTGTGTGTGTGTGTGTGTATATATATACGTATGTATGTATTTAATGGCATATATATGGCCATTATATATGGCNTACTAAGGAAACCTGTACCTTAAAAAATTGTTATAAGGACCCATGGCTATGTTCACATAGTGACTCCCCTGACTGTAGATTGCTAATTGTGTATTTAGCATGTAAAAATTATTTCTCTTTGTCAGATTTAAGAAATATGAACTCACAAAAAGCACACAGCTAAAATCAGTCTGAAAATAGGAAACTAACTAGATGGCTTTTTCTATCAGAGATATTAATTTTAATAGCACCTAATTCTGTCATTAAACATCATTGTATTCAACATATTATTTAAAGATTTTGTAATTTCAGGTGTCACTTTCTCTCTTGCTCTTATGCAATGTCTCTCTTCCGAGAAATGCACTTTTTAAAAATATAAATAATAAGGGATACTACATCTACAAATTACTAACTTCCACTTTTCAGAGATGGAATTGAAACAGGGATAATATGGCCCAGATTAATAAATTTTCTGAAGACACCTTTTTCCAGAAAATATTACAATAACTCCAATTTACTTGGAAAAATTACTGCATCTTAAGTGAATTTTCCTGCAATTTGAAGCCATCCTGTTGGAGTAATATCTAACACAAAAGAGAAACTGATTTTGTTGGTTGGTTTGGGTTGGTTTTTTTTTTCTCTGAATCAGATTTTGGTTAAAGGTGTCATTACGTCTCCAAACAAAGTGAGTATTAATGCCATGTAGATATCAGTCATGACTCTTAGCTGTGGGAAAGCTCCATTTCACGTTTAAAAGAAATTAGTTCAAATCCTGCTGTGCTTAAAAACCACATTATATACTCTCATACCTGAATGACCAACACAAAATAAGTTCTCTAAATATAAGTTTAAATGCAAGTTCACTAAATTATGAGTGATACATCTACACTGAATAAGAAAAATCTGATTCCTCACAGTATTGTTGTCAGCCTCAGCATAATGTAAAATTGATTTTGGCCCCAGCCAGAAGCATGCTCTTCTCATCCTGCTGCAGCCCATTTAAAGCAGGAGCTCGTGTTTTATGAAGAAGCAAGATGGCAGCAAAGCTCAGAGCCACTGTTTCTAATTGTGGTTCAACAGAGGACAAATAAAATCAGTCTCAGGGATCTTATGGGAAGCTCCTTTGACAGAGGAAAACCTTCCTTTTTCCTTAACACATGGCAGTTACAGCCCTATTAAGTGGAGCATATGGAGGACGGGCTCACATCAAAAGTTTTCACTGATAAATCACTTCTTTCCAGCCTGCACCACTCTGTAAAGATCCTACAAGTGGTGACAGGACTCAGAATCTGTGATCATAATGCCCCCCACAGCACTGTTGCCTCCACTGCAGCATGGAAAAAAGTAATCTTAGCTGGAAAACCGTGATGATCATACTCTGAGATTTAACTGTACAGGCAGAGGGACTGGATTTTTGCTTCTGTTTGGGTTTTGGTTTTTTGGTTTTCTTTGCATTTTTTTCTTCAGGGTGGATCAGGGGCTATATAGGTATTTCTTTTAATTTACTTATTAGATTAATGTTCATAGTACTCCTCTGAATCAATAAATCCATTGAAAAACAAAGGAATTTTCATCAGCTTGCTTCAGCTGCTCTGCCAACAACAACAAAAAATCTAAAATAGCTAGTATTTTTGGGCTGCTTTATTATAAACAGCAGAATGGCAAATCTGCCCCCAACTGTTAATAATTTAAAAAAATTTATGGTGGAATATCTTCAAAGTATTAGAAGTAATTATGTGACAGGACTGTTACAGAGTATGCTTGCTTAATATAGCTCAAAGAAATGAGATAAGAATTACTAAGATGTACATATAAGGTTGCCTTTCAATGAAGGTACCTGTGCATGAGAAGGGAATGGAGATCCTCATCTGCAAAAGAACTATACAGCTCAGAAAATTTTCTTCAAATATTCTCTAGCAGAATCTGCAGCTTTTTACCTAATCTTTGAAACACATTATCATGCAGATAAGGTGGCATTAAATGGATCACTGCTGCCTCTGGAAAGGAAGATAAGTTAGCCTTTGGTACATAAATATTCACTTTCTGACAGCTGTTCTTCTTTCTCAAAAAATGTCTCTGCCAAGCAAAGATTATTTGAGATTGACAAGTACGTGTTTTGGAACGAACAAGATCTTTACTCCAATAGGATGTTGGAAACACGTAACATTATAGTCTACCAGGCATACTGTGTAACTTGATGGGTCTCAGGGAAAAGGTCCCACAAATACCTACATGTGCCTGACAGTGTATATGAATATGTGCTATTCCAAAAGATAACAAGGGGAAGAAATCTTTCTCTCTCACACTGCAAGTCAAATGAAGAAAAGACAATTCTCCTTCCTCCCTGTGAGAGGATGGAGATAAAGAGCACAAAGAGGAGAGGTTGGTGTAGCTGATAAAGTGGCCTGGAGAAATTCACACAAAACAATGCTTAAGCCTAATGAAAGTACAAGGTGGTTTGATTTCTTAAAAAAATACATGTCCCTTTGGGATAACTAACTGCTCTGTAATGCATCTGGCATATCAAGACTGCCAGCATTCACGCAACTAATCCACAAACTTCCTGCTGAATCAATTGACTGGAGATGGGGAAAAAAGCTACACAGGGTCCCAAACTCCTCAGTGCCACTTTGTTAAGCCCCAGTTCTCAGCCTGTTTCTCTAAATACATCCTGAGCTTCATCTGCAGCCCTAAAGGGTGGGTGCCCTCCTTGACCTTCACTGTCTCCTAACCCAAGCCAGGATGCTTCACTGGTGGACTCAAGTGGACTCACGTGAACACTACAGAATAAAAACATTTTATTTAAGGCTTGTCTAAGTTTTAGTATATTGTTAAATACATGCCCAGAAGTGGAAGTGATCAAAAGCGACTGTCACTAATTGCAGTGGCTACATGAATGACAACATATCACCAGTAAATTCTGGTGGTAGATTATAACATTTTTGTTTCCCATGACACGTTCTTCAGTAAAGTCATCCTAAACTAAACACATAACATACATGCAATTTTATGCATGTATACAGACAAGCATTTGAAAATGACTATTCAAAAATTGCCACAAAACTTTTTCAGATGTGATGCAATGTAAGAGACCTGCACAGGGTACAGGTGTTCTTGAACTTAGATTGGTTAAGCTGACATTTAATTGCAAAGAGGTGCTGAAACTTTGTTAAAGTTTACTGTTACATACATACAAACATTCACTACTTCAAATGCAGTTTTTCAGATATGCTAGTTCAGATTTTCTGTTTTTAACATTTTACACCAGCCAAGCTCTGCACATTTCTTTTACCTGGAGTAATGGATAGCTTGATGTCCTGCAATATTAAAATAGAAATCGGTTGTGTGTTTCATCTCATCAGTGTGTCCAGAGACTTCAATCCAATGTGCTATTGGGAGGCAGTAAACTCCATCTACTATGTTGCTCTGATTGTAAACACAACTTCGATCATGATGGGGCCCACTACCTAGAACAGAAGAAAGGAGAGTTGCAGGCTGTGTATCTAGACCTTTTTAAAAAACTTCAGAGAAATTTGAACTGAGAATTCAAGGCCAGGAGTGGTGCTTCCTGCTTCTTCAAACTGAATTATTAAAAATTGAAATAGTGGCAACAGAAGCACTACCACAAAGAAAATGGTCAGCATTAAAATAAAATTTTGTAGATTTTTTAAAAGTGTATTTTAGTGATTTACTTTTAAACCCCCACAATATTAAAAAAAACTTCTAAATAATTTAAAATTTAAAGAATAATAAGTCTCATTTAAGTTCCTCATTTGATGTCTCACAGTATGTGACCTCAGTATTTAATATTCTTGCTCAGTGACCTCTCTCTAGGGTATCAATCTTGCTGTGTCTCAGACTTGCCATGGCAGCCTGACCTTGGTTCAGGCTGACTTCTAAGAAATTGCCAAGATATTGGAAAGACCTCAGAGAAAGTTCAGAGAACAGCCATGCATGTTCAGAATGGTAAAAACACAAAATAGATAGGATTGGTGACATAGGATTTGCAACCAGCTTAAGGACTCAAGAGGAAAAACATTAATGTGGAAAGGCATCAAAGCCCAAAGAAGGTGGTGAACAACAACCTATAAAAGGTCAAAGAATGGTAGCCCTCTTCCAGCCTCTCATTCACAGCTGCCTAGCCAGCAAAGACTCTTCAGATTCCTGTTGCAGATATCTAGCCAAGGAGTTCATTAAACCCTATCTGTCTCTCATGTTTGATCACCAATAAACACTCACTCTGTTGTCTTCAAATGTGTGTCTCACTTTGAAAGACTGTTCATACACAGTAGAAGCTGCCCAAGTAGCTTGGGCTTCTACTGTTCATACACAGTAGCAGCCACAGAGTCACAACTGCAATGGGAATGACCACAACTACCTTAACCGGCCTAGTTTAAAGTAAGATTCTTTTTCTTACAATTTTCCAATAATATTCATGACTCCTTCTTCTTCTTCTCTTACAGCAATAGTGTGAGCTTTAGTCAGAAAACTGGTTTTTAATATCATGTCAGAGTAAGCAACTTCAATTGAAATGGATCGCGCCATCAATCCAAAGGTTATCTAGCCTCCAAAAAACAGTTCATGTACATTCTCTACACCCCCCCACCCCCCACCCCTTTTTTTTTACATACTTATTGTAACACTAATTGGCATGCAGGAATAATGATTGTGCAGATCAGAAGTGACCTAGTCTATGGCTTGCTTAAGCCTGTTACACTTATACATTATTAATGACGATAAAATAGTTCAGAAAAAATTATGCCCAAAGGAATATCTTCAATTTTATGTTGCACGTAAATGCATGACCAGTTTTCAAGCATCACAGATAGGGAAATTTCCTAGAGCAAGAGCATTTTGGGAGGGAGATGTATTAATGCAATGATGAGAGAGTAAGAATAACATTTAAGAGGAAAGCTCAAACCATTCCCTTATTTCCAGATGACATGCAGGCCATTTTATCATAATTATGAAATGTTATTATTTACCAAAATGAAAAATAAGATATGGGGCAGAAAACTGTTTTCTCTTTCACATTGTGAGCAATTATGCATCACATAGCTTTTGATTATTTTGATTATTTTGATTATAAATAAGGTAAGCAAGATCAGTACAGTTTCAGAAGCTACAAATCTTACCACTCTATTTTCATCTCATATTTCTAATAATTTACATATTCTTACCATTTATTAAACAATACAAGAAGACAACAGCATACATCAAGAAATACAACAGTGTAACAAAATCTATGGATGTTCATGACACTTAATTAATGACTTCATGCATTCAATCAAAATACAGCCACAAACACCACATCGTGCCTTCCCCATTCTAATCTCCAACAATTGTTTGTAGCAATACCCATCGCCATGACCATGTCCTGCCATCATGAGACTGCGTCTTATCCTGACCTCCACATCCCCACGGGCCTATGCCCTGTCCCAGCCCCAGCCTGTCCCCAGGGATATGCCTGATGCTTAGGGCTGGGGCTGCCTGTTCTTGACCACCAGCCCAATGGGATGTCCCTGCAGTCCCCAGGGAGCTGCCAGCCCTCACTACACCCTGGCAGTTTTGAACCATGTTCTCAGGACCTCTGGCTTTTTTGCTACTCCCAGCCCTGTGTTTCCTTGTATGCAGGTACCCACCATGTGCTTCCTACTGCCCCATTTCCAGTTGTGGCCGCTTGAGGTGCGTGCACTTCTGCCACCTGCCAGTTTGACAGTTCATCATCCTTCTCCTTCTCCAGCCTTAATTATTGTTCTTTTTTTGCCTTCCTTCCTTCTCTATGACCTTCCTCCTCCTCTATGCCTTAGGTGCTGCAACCTCCCTGCCTTGGAACCTTACCATCTTCATCATCATTAATTCCCTTAAATAGCCTACAACTACATATGGAAACGGGGCCAAGAGTAAGTTGCCATGAGAGGTTTCTTTTATTTTTTCTCTCAAACAGGCTTGGTCAAATCTCATTCTGAAACACTTTCTTCTGTAATCAATATTTCTAGCTGTTGATTTTTCTGCACCACTCAGCCTCAGTCTTCCCACTGTGGTCTACAGTCAAATCTGAATATCAAAACGTATGGTTCTGGTTTGCCTTTAATAATCAGGTAAACAGTAGCAGCTTGCATTCATATAATATTTAATGAGAATTGCCTAGCTCTTTACTACTCCTTATGTTGTATTCTAATCTAGGAATTTAAAAACTTTCCTACTGAAAATAAGACATCTGTGCAACAGAATGTAGATGAGCATATTTTCAACTCAGACATATATATTCACATGCAATATAGCTACATATAGGAAAGAGAGAGTGCTACTATAAATAATAATTCTTCTAATGCCTCAATAAATACTAATTTAGGGAACAGTATGATCAAAGTGGACTGTGTTCAGAAAGCTGAATTCACTATGCTTCTTAAGGGAATTATGAAAATCTGTAATTACAAAAAAAAAAAAAAAAAAAAAAAAAAAAAAAAAACAAAAAAAAACAAAAACCACAAAAAACCCCACCAAAAACACACCCCCCCAAAAAAAACCCAACCAAA
>VWZN01015839.1:156466-187188 GCA_013396955.1 Regulus satrapa | reverse complement strand
CCCTTCCGCCGGGACCGGGGCCCGGACACCGCCCCTGCCCCCGACACCGCCCCGGACACCGCCCGTGTCCCTTGGCTCGGCGGAGGCCGGGCGGCGGCCCCGGCCCCTTCGGTGGGGCAGTCCCCGCTGCGGTCGTTTCGGGCGCCGGGCTGCCCCACGCACATCGCCGAGGGAAGTTCCCCTCCGAAGGCAGCGGCTGAGAGTTCAAACAACACCGACCCTCGATCGCCTCCTAAAGTGGGCATGGAAAATTCTCCCCGCAGCTAAACACTAGCTGCCCTGGTTGCTAGAGGCTACGCCTCACGTATGCTGACTTTAACAAGGATTATTGCTGCATTAAAGGAAGCCGCAGCAATTACACCCAAGAGTCCAGGCTTAATTTAGCGCAGAAAACACATAATTCAAAAACGGCCATAACGTGCAGCTACAAACAAGGACTGGCTGCAAATAACGCTTTTTGTGTTCATGATGTTTGTGTCTTCCTCGCTGATAGCCAGCCAGTCGCGGTGAAAAAAAAAACAAAAAACAAAAAAACAAAACAAACAAAAAAACCCAAAAAACCCAAACAAACAAAAAACCAACAACAACAAAAAAAACCCAAAACAAAACAAAAAGTTAAATGCTGAGGGAGGGTCAAAAAGCTTTTTTTATTAAAGAAAAAAAAAAAAAAAAATCTGGAGTTCACTGCGCGCATTGTGTTTACAGCCAGAAGGGGAAAATTTGGCAACTCCTACGTATAGCAATACTCAGGACTTAAAAAGACTGAGGAAGACGATGCAATCCAGCCATTTATAGGGCGGTCCCTGCTTGAATACACCCATTTCAGAAGCTTTTAAGGACAGAAACAGAGGAGCGGTAACTTTATTTAGGTCAAGTTCTGGGAACAGGATGAAGGCCTTTGAATGAGTCAAAAGAAATCCTGCCTCAAAAGATGGCTGTTTGTTTCCTTTATTCAGGGGTGACGACACTGAAGTGTATGTGCTGCCAAATTTATTTTTAAGAGTCCTTTAGCCAATTTTCACTGATACTCATTGAACTTGGGTAAGTGATATTCCACCACTTTCCCAGACGTAACCAAAGTGAATGGAATTCTCGCTGTCCTCCATTTCTGCTGGCTTCACTGTAGCACTGCTCTCTTCGAGGAACAATTCATCACATTTCAATCTTTGTTTTTGTTCAGCCTTACAGCTCAGCTGCCCACACCCTGTCTCATAATTGTTTTTCAAATATCTATCTTCTTACCATACACCTTCATTTTAGCAGCATGGATGAGACAGAATGTAAAAACTTTGGGGTTTTCTCCTAAAGCCCAAGCATGACAGGAGTCCCGAAACCACCCCAGCATATTGTGTCTACATAAAACCATATGCTTCTATTCATTTCAGTCACAGTCTCAGCTTAGAAACTTCAAGATCCAATAGTATATGACTGACAGTTTAGCTCCTGGCTATTGTCTAAGCCCGAGTGCAAAGAGAGACCAGCAACATCCATCTTTGGACAAATCTGAATTGCTTTATGCCTTTAAATACTGAGTCCTCATCTTAGACTTGTAAGCCTTGTGTAACAGTCAAATTTATTCAGTAGACCCTGATGTGTCAAGTAGTATCTTTAAAAATAATTCAGTCTATTTCTTCTCCAGTATCTGCCTTAATCCATTTTGTGTCACTTAATATTACATGTTAGATTAAGGTTAAAGATGACAGAAAGTGGCCAGCTTGATTTCTTGTGGTTTCCTCAAAAGCCTGAGTGCAGATTAGTTAGGTTGAGAGATCAACAGGAAGAGCTTAAAAACTGGATCTACTGATGGATCCTGCAAGACTGAGACAAAAAACTAGAAATGTAGATTGATTTGGAATATCTCACGGCTGGGGATAGTGGGAAGAGCAGTTTATATTGGTGAAATTGCAGGCTGAGTGGGGGCTCAGGATAAAATTTATTAGCATTAGATATAAAATTGAGAAGGTTTGTTTTTAAGGTCAAGAAACAAAAGCAAATGTATGGGTTTTTTTCCCCCGTTAGATTTGCATAGTGTATGATTTGTCATCTTCTAAACTGGAATTTCAGCTGGAGTAAAGGCAGGGGAGGTGGGAAGGAGTTCCATTTACTGCTAGTATTTGGAATTGAAGGAGCTGATGAAATACTTCCACAGTTGAGCCACTGCCATAACCCTAAATTTAGTTTTAAGTGTCACCCTAAGCCTCTTAAGGAATTAACAATAGTTTCCTTTGCCAAAATTACCTGTTATTCTAGTACTGTCTGGCCATGCTCTTCCTTTACAGTCCTCAACGCTTTTCTAAAACCTAAAAGCTTTCCCTATAATCCAGTCATCTTTTACAACCACAAATGAAATATGACTATTTCCTTCCTCTCCCCCCCATAGTAATTTCAAGTACTTGCCATTCCAACTTGGCAAGCCTTACAGTTCCCAGCAAAAAGCTTTGGCACAAAGGGGTAAAACCCTAATAATCAAGTTGTTTTAACTGTCACATAAACTATTGTCAATTGTTGATTCCTGTGGGAACAAACGACCATCTTAGCAGTCTGCCTGCATTGTGATAATAAATGCTGTGTGTTTGTGCCCCTCACAGCTGTTTAGGATCTCTAGTATACTTAACTTACAGCAGCCGCTTGCTGAGTGGAAGCCTCGATTGACCTCAAATCAAACAGTGAACTAGCAACAGAGTGAGGCTTAGTGCCAAGTTTATTTTAAAGCCTTCAGTTTATTGTTTCTGTTACCATCCCAGGCATTTGCTAAAGCTGTTTCTAACTGGCAAAAAGGAAAGAATTGTATGGAAAAAGACAGCCTTTTTTTTAGCCTTTTCTTGCATTGGTGTGCAAGAAAGGACTTAAGAGATCACAGTTTCTGCAAGAATCAGTTGCTTTATGGATTTCACCTAAATCGTACCAATACATATTAGCCTTATGTAATTTCCAGCTAATTAGCTGGTTAATTATCCAAAATTTGTGCAGGTGGTAGAGATCACACAGGAGGACTCACCAAGGCTGTGTACCAACTTAATATCAACCGACCATTAGTTATGTCTTCAGATTTCTGCCTAATGCCTGCATCTGGAAGGATTATAGGGAAAAACCTGAATCTCTAGAAATTGTGAGTTTATTTGCAGACATGTAAAACACATTTAAAGGCATTTTCACTTGCTGAGCACTGAACTTTTGCAGAATCACAGTTCTAACTTTCTGCAGAAGTCTAGTTTCTTGTAGTGTCTCTTTCAGGGATAAAATCTTTGTGGTATTTTTATGAAGCCAAGAGTTTTAAACTATTTGTTGCAGCCAGAAAACATGGGCAATGTATTGCTGGCTGAAATTTTAGTAAAGATAGTAGTTGAGAAGTTTGACAGTATACAGCAGTTCAAAATTCAGTTTTCCGAGTGGAAAATCATATTTTACATCACAATTTTCTTACTGAAAAAGTGTCTACTAGGTATAGAGACAGCACAGTTATCTGATCCATGTGAACACTACTAAAATGACATATGAACATGTAATAGTTCCACATTGGGGTAGGCTGTGTCTGCAGTGTACGTGTTCTTTACCGATTCCAAGCTTTTACCCCATGCCCCAGTTTGCAGCTTGGAACAGCTTTATCTGTTACTGCTGTACAGTGATCTCTGATGATAATATTACCAAGTAGGGAAAGCTGTAGTGAAGAGAGAGAGTTTGAATAACAAAAACAAAACACAAATACAGAAAGATCTGGTTGGAGAAGGGAGGGAGTGACCCTGATTGCAAGTTGTGGGTGATGTTTAGATTAGCAGTGCTCCTTCCTAGACTTGCTTTTCTTCCCTTTTTAGGTCATTCTCTTTCTTGTAAAGATACAGAGAAAGTGTTACTGCAATTTCCAAATGTTTCTGCTAATTATAGAAAAGAGAAAGGCAGCACATGGTACGCAGTCTTGCTTGTAAAAAGGCTAACATTTATATTATGTGATAAGCTGATTTAGATGTATTAGTGATTTGGGCAAAATGTTCATTGCTGAAAAATTTAGACAGCCTGTATTTCTTCAAAGAGATTGAGCTAAATATAAAAGAAAACCGATTCTAGTGCAAATAACTTAAGATCACTGCTTTAAGTGAAAGTTGATTATGTTGATTAACCTAGTCAGTCTATGGACCCAGACCTAATTGAATTCTAACTGTTCCTCTAATAGAAATTCTGATAGAACTCTGAACTAATGCTCTCACCAATATTTCTAATTTGACAATACAGCAGCTAAAAATACCTTTATAGACTGAAGACTGAAAGAAGACTAAGAATTAAAGAATTTGTTAACAGATAAGCACTGCTATCCATAATTTTTTAGTTTTAAGCTGAGCTGTGTCAGAGCAGTGATAACTGCACGAACCATTTTAGCTGCTTATTGGTAGGACAACCTTTTATGCAGACTAAGCTACAGAAGTTCTGTTAGGACTGACCATTTCAGGAATTGTATTGAAAATTATTCTGCAACAATAGGTAGGACACGGTTTCCACTTTTGCATGGCGGTTTGTGTAGCACATTTTTTTAAAAAATTTGTTGCTTTTAGAAGTAACTCAGCAGTATAATTACACAATAACATTACAGTAAAAATTAGAGAAATACATTCAGGAATAACTGATCAAGTAAGGTTCTTTTTTCAACATCCAATAAAGTTGTCTGCATCTTCCCCAGCCTCATATGCCTTGGAAGCTGAAAAAAGTCCCAACATATTTGAGCACAGGGCTCTTTCAGGATGTCCTATCAGCCTCATCAATGCCCACAAATCAATGAGTATTGCAGACTAGCCCAGCACATGGCTCCTTTCCTGCCCAGAGTAAGCCACACAGTTTTTGGAGGGATGCTCAAGGTTGCATGTGGTGCATTTATTTGCACAGGGATGCTGTGACCCAAGCCAACCCAGACTTGTGGTAGCCCTAGCAGGAATATGGCTCTTCTGCCTAGCATGTAGGGACAAGAGAGGCCAAGTGCTTACCTGGAGATCAAAGTACCTGGAGCTTCTTGAGTGAAAAACAGTACTTAGCAGTAATCATTACAACATTAACTCATTGTAAGCCTCAGTTTTGAAACTAGCCTGTTGCCATCAATCAAGTTTCTATTTAAAATATCTAAGTAAGGGAAAAAAAGAAGTGCTTTGGCTGTTTAGAAAAAAGACAGTGTAAAAACAAATACCTGAGTATATGGAATAGCAAAACTTTATTTCATTAATTAGGAGAATGCAATCTGACCCAAAACGTATGTGCAATATGAAAGATTAATTCTTAAGTAGAACAATGTGCCTGCCTTATTTCTGTGGAGACTTAAATAATTCTTCCACTTTCAAAAGCCAATGCTCACAGATCCTTGTAACTGTGCTCCAGTCTAATGCACCCTCTGTCCCTGTGCATGGTTTCAGTGTTCTTGGGATCTCCACCAAATTACTGATTGACAGAAAGTTCCTGTATATTATACTCCTGGGGCCATTTTAAGAAAAATTAAATTGCTTACTTCTCATTATGCAGACGTTTTAATTGCAGTTGTTTTATGTATGACCAACATTTCAGGAAGTCACATGCAGCATTAGATGTTGAGTAAAAGGTGAGAAAAGCAACCATCAGAAAGGAAGTTGGATAAGAAACCTTTATTCTCAATATGTACTTAAGCAATAGGATTCTAGCTCCAAAACTGACTGGAATTTAATAAAAAGCCTAAAAAATGCAAGTCTTGCTGAAAAGTCTGAGTAGATTTTAGGTAAGTTAGAAATAGAACCATTTTACTGTATAATGATTAAACAGCTTTGGAACAAAAGTTGTTTGGAACAGTAAAGGGAAACCTTTATGTTTTTTAAAAAAAATAAGCAAACACAAACTGAAGGATATTATCCTTCAAGCCATTGCCCTATATCAGAAATTGGAAGAGAAAAAAATTATCATACAATTCTCAGTGGTTATTATATGCTACTCATTATACAAGAATTCAAATTCACTAGTGACTGATCCTACCAAATTGATTTATTTTTCCAATTATATTAAAAAGGTGAAACCAATGGCTTTTTCTTAGACTGAAACTTGACAAAAAATAAATCCAGAAGTTATCTTTAGATAACTTTAAAGGCCTAGGAAAACCAGCAGCAGAAATTTAATAAAACAAATTCAGCAAGCACCCTGCTCCCTACCCAACAGTCTCACCACATACAAAAACCAAAAGGTTGTATCATCAGCTAAATCTAATAAAACAGATATTTAATATACAACAACAGCATACAGAGTATCTATTCTCTTATCTTCTTTCCCTATCACATTCTGTTGATGCATCACTACATCAATATAACACATTGCTGCTGCTGCTGCTTATCTTCTTGGTTTCCTGCATTTACCAAATTTTCCACTGCACACCTCTTTTATTTTAAATAAACTTTATTTTGGCTGATTTGGCAAGCTTCCCTAAATTTACTTACCTGGCACACAAATAATCCTTGCTAAGAAACAAACACTACTTTCATCCAGATATAAAGAAACCCTTGGAAAAAGGAATTGCAGTCTAGAATGAGAGTGTAAACAGCCTGGAACTTAGCAACCTTCCACAGGCCATAGCAACAGTTTGCAGCCAAGAACCAGGAGATGTGTATGACATACTTTGCAGACTAGATCATAGACAGGGGACTCCTGCTACTTAATTTGGTATGTGTATGTTGCTGTGTACCATAGTAACCTGTTTCCACTTGAGCTCAAGTTCTCACACCGATGCCTCCCCATTAGCACAGCCATCCCTCAAGGTAATGCCACAGAAACCACAGCTGAGCTGTACCTGGCCCCTAAGTCAGCAGCTGACACTTAGTTTTTCTTCACCTGTTTGAAAGAATAATGGATTTTGAAGATCAGCCCAAAACCAGATCAGTCACATGAATCAACAGTATTACAACAGCCCCTGAAGTACAGCACATACTTCAAATACTCTGTGTAGTTACACTTGAATTACACCTCCCCTGTCTTGAACAGCTATAAGAACACCTGATTTTTCAAATGACATTATCTTTCTCAGTGCTTACTTTTTATTCCTTACTGCATGAAATTATAATTATGCAAGCTGTCTGAAACTTCTTGCATCTGTGCCCTCTAAAGCGGCTTTAAATTTACTGAAAAATAGCAATGAAATCTAACTTTTAGAGATTCCTTCTTGGCTTACTTTTATACATTGATTAATCTGTGCTCTTCCATAAGCACAAATTCTCAAGCTGAGATCATTAAGGCTTACTGCTATATAAAATATTGTCATCAAATGATGTTCCTATTCTGAGATAAATCTAAATAGAAAAGTTAACAGATTCATATATTAGTACCAGGCATTACTTTGGCCCAAATTGCATATTTTTCAAGTATCACACTCATGACCTCAAATTCCAGCTAAGTAGAATTATTTTCCTAAATTAACAGAATTAGTTTTTGTTTGATAGCAAATTCCTTGTCTGTGAAACTTTTAGAATAAATCCTGATCTGATCTCTCACTTCTTTAGGTTCCTGCATGTAAAACAATGAAAGAGTAGTTTAAAAATTATATTTATTTAGGGATTGCTGGAACTAGTTCCATGGATTGTTGGATAGTTCCATGCAAACTTCAAGCACTTTTGAGTTCCTGTCAGCCAACTAACAATTCCTTTGTAGCATGTAGTATAATATAAAGTTCCAAGTTCTCAAGAACTTAATTGTATTTAGAGAACAGTTTTTTTACATGGCACACATTTATGAGTAATTTTAATTTATTACCAAATACAGCTATCCCAGTGGCTAAAATATTTCTAAGGAGGAAAAGGCAAAGGCAATAGAGCTGTTAGACTGGCGTGACAGCAAATCTGGATTCACAGGGGCAGCACAGTGAAGCACTCGATGTACCACTGTTAGATTTCTTTTGGAAGCATCCACATTTTAAGCATTTTAAACTGAAAACAACAATTAAACTCTGTATTTTCATTTTGACTCTAAGTATGAATATACAAATAAAATAACTTTTTTGACTTTTATGATCAATGATATTGTTAATGTTCAGGACCCTGAACTGCATTAAATGACACATAAAATAAACTATCCTTCGGCATATGCAAAGACTGTAGTATGGTAACTCAATCTGTTGCTTCCATAATCAGAAATTTTGAGTATCACTTCTGGCTTGGTGAATTTGACAGGTGTTATTGCACAGTTCCTCCTCACCAGAACAGAGATTATTACGTGAGGTACTGACTGTGGGTTCCAAGTACAACAGAGGACTTGTCTTACCTTTGCTTTCTGAACTACTGCACTTTCACCTGTACACACATTGCTTTCAAACAACAATTCTATCAATATAAAATAAGCTAAACTGACAGGGTTTCCTTCAATACTATTTAAAAAAAAATGATTATGCACACAAAAGACAATTTAGTATTTATATGTTGATCTCCATGCTCCTATAGTCACCAAAGATACTTGTTTGTCTCTATCAGCCATTCTCCCGTGGGTTGGAAGTAAACAGGCAAGTTATCAGTGTCAATTAAATAAAAAAAATCAAAAAAATCAAGCCTGCCATAAGTGACCAGTGGAACAATCCATGCTACAGCATGCTCAAAGCCAAGTATTGCAGGAGAGGTGCCAATCACAGACCTATCCACATCTATACAAAACCATCTGCAGCACAACAACATCAGTATTTGATCCCAGAAAGATCCTATCCTGAACAAGCAAGAGACTTAGACCTTTTTAGATAAAACACTGCAAGAGCTGAGCCCATTATTTGCCTCCAAAAGTAACTGAGCCAAGGTGGCATACTGTGTTGTAAGAACACAATTGTATCTACTTTCTAATGCTTTTCCTTTTAATATTTTTAGGGAGAGAGACAAAGCAGTCGTCTCCATGTCTTTGTAAGGAAAGTTAAACCAATCTTATTCAAATAATAAGGTTCTCTAACTGTGTTAAACACTAAACCTCAGAAGGCAGGTTTTTATTTTAAAAAGCATGTATTTAAAAAGCATGAAGTAAAAAGCACTGGCTGTCAGTGCCTTAATTTGCTAATAAAAAGATTCAAAGTGACTCTAGCAAAACTATTCTTTTTTGAAAGTTAAAAACTAAGACCTAATGAGATGTAACAGATAAATCCATACTCTCCTTTGACTTTATTACCACATAAAGGATTATGTACCTCTGTAAACATGTATTTCATTTTCTGTGCTTTCAGACCATCTATTTTAAGCCATGGGTATTTAACACAGGCATTTTAACTTAAGACTTCAAGAAAATAAAATTGCTGTTTATAAAGTTATGCAAAATGGTCTTTTACATACACAATTTACATTAGTATGACTGACGATTAAAAGTCTCAGTGGGGACAGCCAGTGGGATATTATTATTTTTTTAATAATGCCAAGAAAATTAAAGAAATCAAGGAAAAAAGAAATACTGCAATGGAGCTCTTTTCTGTCAGAACTATGCAGAAACCAAGACAGACTTTTTCTACTGCTTCCCTTAGCCATGTTTTTTGCAAAGCTCTGTGTATTTTATTAAAGCTCACAATCAGCTCAAAATGTAAAAGGGACTGTTAAATTTCAGCAACTGATTTGGGTACTATATACTTTTTTGTCAAAAATAGTTTTCTGCCATTCAGAAATGCTTGCAAATATAGCAGCTTTTTCTTTAGGGATGGGTCATTGACTAGAAACCTATAAAAGGGAAAGTTACTGAATTGTTTCATGGCAATGGACTAGAGTGATGGATGAATGGCACATTATTACCTAGAAAGGTTTATTTCAGACCTGGAGAGTCAGCACTTTGGTTTAGAAATGAGATGTATTTTAAACATCAACCCATGTGACCTGGAAGAGAACAGCCTGAAAACTGCACAGAAGTCAAACGAATCCACATTTCCTCACAAGCACATCTTTATGCAAATTTAGTAATAGTGCTGTCATATGGCAGAATGTGAACATGTACAGACATCTATGCCATGAATACATGCAACACATAAATTAACAAACTTCAGATTCTTCTACTGAGACCAAAAACACTCAAAAATCTGTGACAAGTTGTTATTTACATAATAAATCCATCTGGTAGTTACTGGTAGTCTTTCCTAAGTTCTGTTAAGGTTTATGTCCATAGCACTAGAGAATGAGTGGTTTTATTTTACATTTATTATTCTGTATTTATTAATATTTGCTCTGCTGTAGCACATCGTTGTTCAGACATTATTACCTGCATAAATTCAAGGTGACAGAAACCAATTCATTTGATACATTGATCCAACTAGGCATAAAATTAACTCTACATGGATTTCAAATAATTACTATAGTCATACCTTTAGAATCTCACTTCATGAGATTTAAATATAAGTGTGACTACATCTATATGATCCATATAACAATAAATAGGGGCTTTTTTTTCCTTACACATGTTGCATTACTGGTGAGTTCATGAGAACAATTGCAATTACAAGCTGTGTGGTCACATGCATCTTGGGGCTCCTTACCCTTACTATGGGTAAGTCCCCAGATAATGATCCTCATAATAGTTTTAGCTAAAACTTTACCACCATGGATGCAAGTAGTCACTCTAACCTGGTCAAAATATGGAAGAAAAATATGTCCATATGGTATTTATGCACCATCAGGTACTTAGCTCAAGATCTGAAGTCGCATGGTATGCATCAGTTGGCCACTTGTTAACTGTTCCCCAAGCTCTGCTAGGTCACCACAGCTGCCAGGGAATGCTTCATTCACTTTGTGTGTTGTTCTAAGTACCATAGTTAATGGTAAGATGTTCAATTGCTGCTAACCAAGAGTGGCTTAAAGTTCAAACAGAATATTCCGAAAGCAGGCGCTGCCCTACCTTTAGAGCAGTTTTTAAACCCACTTTTGCTGACAGCATAGGCATGGTCAGAGCAAAATTAAAGACCTGTTACCTTAAAGATTTACCTTAACTGTCAAAACTATAAATTATTCCATATTCTCCACCTATTTCAATGATTTCTTACTTACACTTCTGACACTTCTACACAAGGTAACTAATTCATACATGTATCTGTGTGTTACTCTGGGACTAGTTAATGTAGGAGAAACGTAGTAGCCATAAAACCTGCTCCTGCACAGACTCCCTTCCACGGGCAGAATGTCCTGCCAGAAGCCTGTGCCTGTGGGGGCTTTCCACAGACTGCAGCTTCACTCAAGGTAGATCCACCTGCACCCCACATGGGCTCCTTCACTGGCTGCAGAGCTGGTACCCCTGCTCCTCTGCACTCCTCCATGGGCTAGAGGAATGACCTCAGTTACCATTGGCTTTCCCACAGCTTGCAAGGGAATCTCTGTTTCCACATCAGGGACCTCCTCCCCTGACCCTTTCTGTCTGCAGGGCTGTTTCTCTCACATTTTTGTCACTCTTCACTCATAGCTGCTACACAGTGTTTTTAACACTCTCTAAAATGTCCAGTCTCTTCTCACAGAGCTTCCTCCCTATGGATAGCAAAATTAGCAAATCTTGGATCAATAATGTTTCACTTGAATATTAAAAGGACAGTAGAAAAGTGATATCGACAATCATACAGCTTTTGTAAACATGGTTTGTTTAGGTTTTCATTAAAAAGATACACTTGCTTATCTACATGCAGGAGATTTCACTTGAACAAAATATAGAAACTGAGTTTTCTATTTACTTCCCAGGCTCTCCTAACAACCATAAATCAACACTGTTTACACATCAAAAAAAAACCATCACTGAGAATTTTTCCAGTTGTTGAGGTAGGGGTTTTTTCTTGGTTGGCTTGGTTCAAATATAAACGTTTCTGTATTTATCCAAAATGGCATCAGCTGAAAAATACTATTACAAGTTACAACTCCATTTAACTGATATCAAAGATGCAGGTCACTCGGTAGAGTCCATTTTATCACAAAATATGGAATTTTCGTTGTGTGCAATCTCATCTACTCAGTAGTCTACTCAGCAGTCAGTACTGCACTCTTAATTCAAGAGTATCCTATCCATCTGTATATTAAAAACCACATGCCCAGTGCCATACCTTAAAAAAATCTTGCTTGTATAAATAAAGCCACCTTGCTTAGGCAACACAGCATCCAGTCAGCCCCTCCTCTTCAAATACACAATGACGTGTAACTCCGGACAGCTGATGCTCATAAACAGCTGTCACCGTTCATGGCACTAATATTTTACCTTAACCAAGGTTCAAATCTCTTTAAGCAGCACACTATTTCCTGTTTGCTGCAAAGGCCTCCGGAATCACATGTGGAACACGACTATATAATTAAAATACAAAAGAGAACACAATATTCAGAAGATTACACAACACATAACAATCAAACATTAACACTTCTGAACAAAGTCCAAGGAAGGTTCATGCCAGGTCGGTGATTGTTCATTTGCTAACCAGTCACATAATCAGATTAGTTTTGTCCTGCAGCCTACTCCTGTGCTATGAATACTAATGCAACCCAACTTTCGTTTTACAAGCAGAATTGCCTCCATTTAAATCACAATAAACTTGAAGGTAGCTCTGGTGTTGCATACTTTAAAACATGCATTAGGAGGAAAATAAGAGCAAATATTAAATGAAAAGCATATATCAATCTATTTTTTTCTGTTCCTTTCTTTAACACTTTGTAGAATTCTTGGTTCAACATTTTATGATACTATGAAACAAACAATTTTGTGAGGTCCTGTCACCTTTTCCTACTCCTGTTTTCCTGCAGCTCATTCATTTTTCAATGATTTAGATAAATATATAAATGTCAGCCCAATTTAGGACAAAACTAAGAACCAGAACATTGAAATATCCACAAGGCAGAAATCACATTTTCCTGATTCACTAAACAAATCTAGCCCTAATGAAATTCTAGCTTTTCTATATTTTGCAGTTAAACTCTGTGTATGTTTTTTTTCCTACTACCTGAGGCTGTAGACCTACTGCTGCATGTGTCACAGAATTCAGTCTGTCAACATGGCAGAGGTGTGGACTTCTGCCATCATACTGCATCTAATGATGATTAATAATATTTTCTTGATTACTAGGTTATTAACGAGCCATACTGAACCCTATCAGTCTTGCTCCTTGCATTCCCTAACACATTTTTTGTCTCTTTTTCTGGAAAATATCAATAAAAACCAAGCAGATGGATCCCCTGTCTCTGAAGTACCTTACTTTTCTATTATTCTCACCAAATACTGCCTCTGATACAACCAGCATGTAGAATCTACATCAAATACATACCCTGCATTCAGTAGAGAGGACTGCATTCAACTCAACTAATATTTGATTCAGGAATGCAAGCAGTGCTTGGAGACCATTTACAAGTAAAGCACATTAAAGCACAAGTAGCAGCAGGATAACTCCTGCTATTATGGAAAAACTGATAAATCGCCACTGAAACACAGCTGCAGAATGTGCAAGTCAAACTCCCAGCATTCTCACATGGTCTCTCAGAGGAGTGTGTACATGCTGGGACGTGATGCCTGAGTTATTCTATCTCTTCATTCAGTTTTCCTCTCCAGTTTGGATTATTGCTTTAATATTCACATGGCAAAAAGTCACAGTATGAGACTCCCATTCTTCAAGCTCTGCTTTATATGCCATTAACTTTTTATAAATCCTTTAAATTCTACTTTTTTCCTCAGTGCTGTAACAGCTTCTAGGTTATGCTCATCTGAAGATGATCAAAGCTACCTGAGTAGACATTCTGACTAAAGGAATTTAAACCTGATATTACAGCAGACATTGAACTCTCCACTGAACTTAGATCTCATTTTAGAAAATTACATGCAGCATGTAAGAAGTTTCAGCAGTAGTAATTTCACAAAAATAACCTAAAACTTAGAGGCATATCTCCCAATACTTTACACATCAAGAAAGTTAAAGAAAAAATATTTCCTTAGGCAGCAGAGTATCTAAATCAGTTATGGAGAGAGAAAACCAAAATGCGGTGTGTCTAAAAAGTGAAACAGTCAAAAGTTTTAAAGGTTGAACTTAGTGTAGTATGGATACCATTTTTATTTGTAAAATAAATATCTGTAAAAACTATCTGTAAACCTATTAGGATGCCAGTATTAGCAAACATCAGGGCAACATCAATTTCTGAGCAGTCTTCTATTTTAATGTTTTAAATTTTGCCATTCCATAAGCAGTCTGAAACACAACCATTATCTAAACACAAGTGTTTCTGTACTAGTCTAACCAACTTCCTACAGAAAGCTTTACTCACCAAACAACACACTGAAAATGTTCATTGCAAACCATCAGTATATCATTTTATCTTTCAAATATATTAGTCAAGAAAATTCTGTTAGAACAAACCTGCAAGTTACAATATGTGTCTTCTATGTTATGCACTCAAATCTTTAACTGCGGAAGGGAACCTGTGTTGCATAATAGACCAAAACAATAGAAATGGGTAGATAATCTGAAAATGAATGACCAATCTTCATACTGAAAAGTGTAAAAATATTAATTAACTTCCAAATTACGCAGTGTTTGAATGTTTGTGAATAGTTTCCCATATGTAACTTTATTTTTGCAGTACTTACTTGAATCCTAGAGGCAGACACTGAGCACCATACTTGGAACACCCAAAGGCTAGGGATGAGCTTTAAAGAAAATACAATCATACTAAAAGAGAAACTCCAAAAGTTTTATTAGGATTTCAACAGACATTGAAAAAAATATTGCATAATGATTGAAAACATAATATTTTAAACAAAGTAGCAATGTGGTATCAAGTAAAAGAAAGACTGGAACAGCTGTCTATATATGCTGTACGGAACATGTACCAGGAAAGGAATATGACATTTTTAAAATTCAAGGGCAAATGTGAACAGGTCACATTTTGATAGACTGAATATATACCACAGATGTTTTACAAACTGCATAGCAGTGTAAAAAAAAAGTTTTATCCTAAGTATACTGTATTCCTGCATTTGGAGCAGTTTACAAGGCAGAGATGTTGTTTACAACATTGATATTTTAATAGCTCTGGATTCTCATAAAAAATAAACTAATTTAACAAAAAAGCCTGTATCTACATTTGAAAATAAAAGTGCATGTATTGAGAAATAGTGTTATTTCTTAAGAAGAGTACTTTAAAAGTTCATTTTAATAGATCAACAACTGATGATATTTTAGATGCAGTTCTGCACTGTGCTACAAGCGAGGTTCTAACACCAGTTCCTCTAACTGAACATCCTCTTTTCCATAAGCACCAAGACATGTGCCTGCCTACCGCACTACTTATCAGGGTTCTGGGGAGTTACAAAGAATGCAGAGTACCAAAATCACCACACTGCTCACTAAAAAATACCAGTAACCCAAGACAGATGTTTTAAAGTAGATTTAGCCATAAATACGAGCATTATATCCTCAACTTTCAGGATCCTTCCAGTCACACAACTACTTTTAAACACTTGAGAGCAGCAGCAAGGAGCCATTAGAGCTAAAAGACAAGAACTGATGCAAGTCTGTCTCCTACGTTGTACTGAAGAATTTGTGAATAATGAGCATTTCAATGCATTCAAAGAACCCGGCTGGGGGTGTAGGATTCCTACCTAAAACCCAGTTGGTATATACAGTCAGATCTGTACTTTAATCTAGGTTCTTCTTTCCAGGTAACTGTGGTAACAGCTAAGAATTACTGCAAATGTTGCTAACTTCTGTAGGTTTACTCCTTCTTCTCTTCGCACAACAACAAAGAGAAGTCGTGGAACCAGAACGTGCAATTTGAAGATCCAGGCAAAGCTTCTATTTGAGTTCTTATAATTTCAACTCATGGCACTGAAGAACTAGTTGTTTTTGGTTTTTTTTTTTCTTTTTTTTTTTTTTTTCTGGGCACCTGTAGCACTCAGAATAGAAAAAAGGCAGTGAATGTTTAGCTGGACTCAATCCAGAAGGGGAAATGCACACATATCAAAGCTGTGAACTGCAGCCAGACTAGCCATAAACACGTGTCCGGGACAGAAATTACAAGTAATAAATTTAGCCATTTTTGTAAACATCTCCTCTTCACTAATCTCTTTTTTTTTTTCCTATAATGGAAATACGCACTGTATTTCATTGTTCCAAGCTCTGGTCTGTTTCTGTTTTAGCTTTGTGGCACAGTTGCTAAGTGCAACAGGCTAGAGACACCGACAGTAATACAAACAAGTTGGAAAGTCAGTTCAAGTTATTAAAGTTTTGCTATACCAGGCCATTTTTCATAGCATGTATTCTCTGTTCACAAACGCTTTTTAAGATCTTTTCTTATGGAAGACTGGAAGCAAATTGGAGTTATTGGTTTAACAAATATGGTTTAACGTAACATTTCTGATATGTCTTATGCAATTAACAAATCATGTCTCATCTTATGAAGATGATACATTTGCTATACATACCAGTAATTTAAAATGCTTCTTAAAAAAGCAGCGTTTTTATAGACAAATTAACAGAAAAGGAGACAATACATCTCACAATACCACAGAACAAGTAAAGCCCTTTCATTAGCTGCACTATAAATTCATAACTGTTCATCACATACTTTGAATTTCTGACTGCTCAAGCAATTTAACCCTCAGCCAACTGCAGGACAAGGAAAAATTTTCTGAACATTTGATATTGATATCATTGTAGGTGTGAGAGGAAAAACTAGTATTCCATGGTTTTAGCTCTAAAAGTTTTGCTCCCAGAAGTAAAACAACTGTTAAGAGTTCAGAAGAAAAATAGCAATTGTTGACATGTGAAAACAAAGTTGTACTAAAAATTAAGCTGCTGTAAATCTGAGTTCACTTAGATAATTCCTAAAAAAATCTTTAAAAAAAAAAATCAAACTGATCCTACCTAGATCCACCTGTTAACTAGGAAGAGCAGTAGAACACTGACTTGATGAGAAACAATGTGCTTAAAAGCTGTGTTTGAGACATCTATTATAATGTTTTGAATTCTTATCTTTCAAATATTTGAAATACATATTTTTTTTTTTTTAAAAAGGGCCAGACATGGAAGGTACAGGATTTGGACAGGACTTTGCTCTCACTACAATTCAGTGTTTCCTATCCAAATGTGGATACCATTTAGAGGCCATTTTTGAAATGTTATCAGTCAAAAGCTACATGGGCACCAGTGAATCAGAAAACACACCTTAGGATTTTGTTCTTAAATTATATAAGTTAGATAAAACTACCCTGTCCAGCAAGTTCCGAATTTTTCAAATGTTAAGGCAACTTTCATTACTTTCCAGCTAAACAGCATTATAAAAAATAAATGTCACTTCAAACCTTATATACACAGTGACAGAGTAGATTTAGCTAGAAAGTATCTTTAGTACATTAATAAAGTGTCTCATAATATTACCGAGGTTATATCAGGTGCTTGAGTGTATGTGCAATTGGAGTGGCTGCAATACTTAGAGTACTGGTTTCAGAACAGAGCGCAGTGAACGTCCCTCCTTGGTGAGCTCTCGTGTCACACACATACATGGCAGCGGCACAGCCTCCTCTCTTCTCTCCACAGCGTTGTAGCTACACTTCTTCAAGTGGTCAGCCATGCTCACGATGTCAGCAAACTTCCACTCATTCACTGTACAAAAGGCTGTACTGAAGCGCCAAACCTAGAAAATAAGCTGCACTTAGGCTCACAATGTTTTAAGATACCTGAACTCAGTGCAGGAAATTACATGCTTGTGCTATAAAGCTTTCAGGTAATGTTGTCAATAACTTGTACTAAAAATCAACATGACAAAAATACACTATAGAGAATTTAGTATTGGTAGTCCCTGCTAGGCTGATTCATGCTCCAAGACAACTCTGAACAATGGGAAGAAACAAAGGCAATTTTTTTTTGAGTCCAAAAAATAGATACCATCATAAATAAAACAAGGTATTTTAAGACCAGCCACAACAATTCATTTCTTATCAACTTCTGCAGCTCCAAACAAGTGGTGCAAATACTCTGCAGTTTGGCGTGGGGAGAATGGCAAAAACCATATTGCACAAAGGTCACCCAAAGATTTTCGATTATTTCAATATTTAAGGCATTCAGTACCAAGGCAATAGATATGATCTCAACAGGTTTGAAAAAAAAAAAAATTGCTGTAAACGCTACACAGGCAAGAAAAGCAAACTTTGTAGGCAGCTTTCCCACTTCTATGAATATTGATCTTAAAGCAAATCATGAAGTAATCTTTTTAACATTTTAAAATACTGTAAAAAAACAAAGTTAATTTACTTAACATCCAGCAAAAACTAGACAGACTCTACTACTTCTCTAAGTGTGGACAAAACTGAGACAACCTGCAGCAATCTTCACTTTTTCTACATGACAATCTCCTTGTTAGGTCACTATCCCAAAATGCAGTAGTACCAATCATATTATTAAGAGAAAAAGCAGAAACCGGACCAATGTAATACTTTTCCTTTCACCTTCAAAATAAAAGAAATAACTTACCTTTTCTTTTACCTGCCAAGAGCTTCCTCCTGGGCACTTTCTCTTCTCCCAAAGCAGTATCACCATTCCACGTGCTTGAAGCAAGCTTCCACACACATCTCTCATTAAACGCGACACTCTTGAAAGCTGACATAAACTAAAGCCATCTAAAAAACTAGCAATGTGCTGCAGCACCTCAAAAGGTAGACTACTCAGATGGTCATTGTGTAGTCCAATTAAGCAGCTTTTTGCTGGTTCTACTAATACTGTGGATATACAAGGCTGAACTCCAAAGGACCGTAAGTGGCGGTCATGAATAATTTTTGCCCCTTGCGTTGAAGGGCAAAACCTTCGTTGAGAATATGTACACCCATAATATGCCAAAGGACACCTCTGCTCCATCCAGCCGTTAAGGCCAGCATGAATGTCTCCATGCACATTCTTAAAATGCGACGAAAATTCATTCCTTCTAAACAACTGTCCACAAACAAATGTAAACATTGAACGTTGTTTTGTTTGGTATCTAGCCACATATTCCAATACCAAATCCAATCCAAGGGTCTGGAACGGACTTGGATTTGAGAGTTGTGGGTTGGCATGATCACATGCAGAAGCTGAAGCTATTTCCCCCACCATTGTATTTGTGGCCAATATAGCAGATGGGAGAGAAAATGTTTGGGTCCCAAAGTCAACGTGATACACATCGACAGCACGACTTTCTGATATCCCCCTACCTCCGGGAGAATCTCCTAGGCAAAACAACAGAGCTGCAGTGATTAGATCAATTCCCTGAAGACCCATAGGATCTTCTGTTATCTCCAAATCTGATGTATCAACAGCTTTGTCTTCTTTTGGTGTTGACCAATAATGGTTAACAAGGAATCTGTATGATCGATGCCGTAAAAGTGAAAATGCATCTATGTTCTTCAATCTTTCTTGCTCCACTTGCCTCTCTAACATTTCTTCTTCATTAGCATTATGGGGAAGTAATACATGATTAGCACTGCCATTAACTAAATGATCAGCTGGAATTACTTCAACCTGTGCTGTTACAGGGCAGGAGCTGCAAGACTGTAATGCTTCATCATCATGAGATGCAGTACATTCACCATTTGCTACACTGGACGGTTTTGAATTAGATACACCAAGATCTTCACTGTGGTCCAACACCTTTGAACATTCATTTTCTACATGAAAGCCATTACACAAAAGTGAGGAGTTACTGAGGTTTAGATTTAAGTCATGGTTTTGCACTACATCATAACAAATATCACAAGAGCCATTTTGCTCCATTTGTTCATTTTGACTCAGGTTATCAAAGTTAATTCCCCCAACTGCTCCTACATTATCTTCATCTCGATTTTCAGAGTCAGACTTTTTATCCTGAATAATGCCACTAGAAGCTTGTTCTTTAATCTTGGGATCTTCTTTCATTTCATGTGGTGAAATGCAGAGGTTTGAACTTAACATACCAATGTCTCTTGTAGCAGTGTTCAGGATATCCAAAGCAGCAGCTAAACTCCTCGTTGTTTCTACAGTAGCTTGATAAAGTGCACCATAGGACTCTTCATCTACAGGCATCAAACCATTGGTATGCACTGTATCGGGGGCACTTGATTTGACAGAGGTTTGCTCTCTGGATTCTGGTATTTGCTCACCTGCTTTTGACATCATAGTTGCTACTTTAAGTGATTCTAATAGCATGCGCTGGTCTTGAAGAGCTAAAGCCATATCTAGCTGCTCCACTTCATCAACATCTTTACTCAGGTTTTCGTAAGATTTTCGGTCAGCATAACTGACTGGCCATCTATTCCACTCCATGGTACAACATACCACACTTGCAGGACAAACTTCTAGATGATCAGCAATTTTATTTCGGGCTACTATGAAGGGACATCCAAAGCCACTATTCAAACAAGGCACTCTTTCAAGTGGACATAACATGCGATGTTCCTCAGCTTTACAGGAGTGAAAAACTGCTCCACAAACCAAGGGGCAGCCAATCAAATCACAGGAAATGCCCGGCTCTGGTCTGGTCATACAACGACGGCTGACACAGTTCACACAGTGTAAGTGTTGCTGATGTTCCTCCATGATGGTAAATCCAATTCTGAGTAAAGAGAAAGGAGACAACAGCATAGAATATTAACCCAATATTGTTAATATTTACTAGTTACTGTTTGCAGTTTTGCATGCTTGATCAGTAGACGTTTTAAGAAAACAAGCATGTAACATCTTACTTCAAATAAATGGTGCTTAGAAGTTCAGCTGAAAATTAAAAATACGCATTTTTATCTGAGCCCAGAACATAGTCTATGCATTTATTTACAAGTAAAAATGTTGTATAAGCCTTCAATGTGGAACAGCCCTTTTTCCCTGACCAGTGCAAATAGATCATTACGTGTAAAACAAAGCATGACCTTTGACTATATAGCCAACTACGTAAAATTATAAATGGTACAACTGCACAGAGTACAGAGACAAAATAAAATAAACCAGATTCATTCTGACGTCCTATTCTCCAAATTAAACAGAGGCAACCTGTTCCCCAGTCTGCCTGCTACCATGTAAGCTGCTGACATCCTCTTCTTGCAGTTCTGTTTAAGGCAATCTGCAGCCTTCAGCAAGAATCTCAATTCCATGCCCAATATCCCATTCTCTCCCCACTCCTTGCTTCTGACAGACTGCAGTTCTTGACAACGGCTTGTCACTCTTTCTCTTCATCTCTAGACTATAGCCCCTCCATTTTCTACAGTAGTTGCTGTACAAGGGTAGCAATAATACTACGCTACATGGTCCTATCTTTATGTCCACTTCAACCCACAAAAAGTAATTTTTAGTGCATCCTATGGCTGCCCTGATAACCATACCAAGAATTCAAACTGTAAGGGTATCAACAACTCTGCAAAACAAAGCCAAACAGTAATAAAAATCAAAATACATATACATCCATGGTGCACTCTATAACGACACATTGACACCACCAAAAATTCAATTCTTTGATGTGACATGGAAAAAAAAAAAAAAAAGGAAGAGTAAACTCTGTGTCTTTGTATCATACTTTGAGAAAGTCTAGAACTGCTGTCTAGCTGGAGTGCAGACCCACACAAGTTACCAAGCTCTCCCCTATGCTCTTACAAACTCCCTCTCAGAAGTGATACTGGTAGGGATTAAAGTTCAGAGGTATCAGTGAATGACTTGCACAGAGCAAAATCTCAAAAATATTGTTTCAAAAATATATTGCTCAGTTTCATCTTTTCCTTACTTCTCCCCCCAAGCAATTTTCTTGAGAAATAAAACACTCAAAGAACTTAAGATTAATACAAATGGTTCCTTATTCTGCTAACAAGTGCTCTCACACATTGTCTTTAGACTAAACACTTCAGGTTTAATGCATTTAACTTTCTTAAATTAAAATCACTCTAAACTATATAAAGAAAACTGCTTCTCTTCAAACTGAAAGTAAAAGGAAACAAAAGTACTTTTTAGTCACTCTAAATACTATAAAGCATTTAAATAGAAATCTATGTGACACTTCACTCCCTTGTATTCTTTTCTAATGCTTTGAAATTCATGCCAACTTTAAGTAGCAATCAGTCCTCATCCCCCCCATGTGTTGTAATTTGGATAACTTAAATATTTTAGCCACCCACTCTCCTGAGCACTTCCAACAAAAAAGCATATGTGCTACACTTAGCAGGCAAAACACAGCTGAATCTTCCCCACCACACCTTAGCATTTATATACTGAATAACAGTAAATTTTGATTAAACTGTCAAGTGCATCAGTCACTGGACTCCGTGACTGACTTGTTCAAGATTTCTGCAAACCTCTCTGGCACACAACCTGCTTTTGACTTACAAATTAAGTCAGATAACATCTACTACAAAGAGATTAAACATGTTCAGTAAAGAATGAAAAAATTATTTGACTTCTCTGAAGATAATTTTAGTTCTTCCAGCAAAGCCCTTTCTGAGGAATTCTTGCCAAATACCGTGGCCTGTTGCTAGACGAAAGAAAATCTCAGAAATTTCCATCAATTCTGAAACCAAACTACTTCTCAATTCAACAGGTGAACAGAGATCAAAAGGAAGCTCTCATGTTATGTGTGTATTTTAAAGTGCAAAAGACAAAATGGAAATAGTACTGAAAAAGACAATTGCTAGTTTATAATGCCAGGGCCTTTAGAGAGCCCAGCCCCTGCTTCATTTATCTAAACAGAATCCTGCTCCCATAAAGCAACAGCCTTGCTCACTTCAAGCTGGCCAGAAGCGAGCTGCTTGGAGAGCAGCAAGCAGGAGTGTTCAGGGCAGGAGTAACTATGACTTTCTTAAGATGGGCCAGTGTGTTGCTAACAGGGCTCAGCCGCACAGGTCACACCTGCCCGTGAGGGTACCTGAGATGACCTCTGCCTCACTATGGGGGTTATGGATGCTCTCACCCCACTGAGCGGCTTCACCATTCGCTTGACAGTCCCACAGGGTGAAAAGAGGGCACTCAAGTCATGAGCTGCCAGTGCCTTTTCCCACAGGGTGGAAAAGCTGGGTGCAGTCTGACAGCAGCCGGGGGGCACTGCTGCCAAGGCCCACAGGAGTGGGAAGGCTCCTCTGCGGCAGTGAGGGGCAGGCCTGCGCTGCCCTGGGCGCTGCCTCCGCACGGCTCCGCACTGGGCACAACCTGGGCACGCAGAGCGGGCGGAGGAGACACACAGGGCCACGCCAGCCCCTCCTGGCTGCCTGCAGCCCATTCCATACCCATTGTGACACTTGGACTTCAGTGGCGATTTCCCATCATGTCAAGATGATGTCCCACGTGACAGCAATTTGGGCCAAAATTTTACTGATTTTGGGCGAGGCGGACAAGCCACCTTCACTTAACCCAGAAAGGGGACATATGTCAATTATGCTGGAAAAATAGCACACCTTGCTAAGCCAGCACTATTATATTGCTTCTAGGCCAAAGCTGGCCCACAAGCAGCAGCTCAGAACACAGTCAAACAGAGCTCGTGTTCGCCTGCACCGTTTCTGGAGACATACCCTAAATTAGTCAACCATCACTGAATACAATCTTTAAATAGCCTGAGCTTACACAGAACTTTCTATTAAGACAGTAAAACATCCTCCTCCCCAGCACACTATCTTGGTCTTTACAAGTCAGATTGTGAAACCTGAGTTGCACAATGACACTGGCTCTTCTCAGGCTCCTGAACTCCTTTCACTCATAAGCTAATAATCATCAAAACTTAATTATTTCATACAGGCAAAATTACCTTTCAAAGTAAGAAGGAAACAAAATCTGCTGAAAACATCAAATGACACTAACAGACAGTATGTGAAAGCAAGAGCTAACACTAAAATCCCAAGTCTTATCAATTTGGCTTGTGATAAAATTCTTAAATTGCAAGTTAAGTCCAAAGGAAAAAAAAACCCACAAATGACCCTATCAAACTGGTAAAATAAATAGATAAGACCTCAAGAATTAGCACACTGATTAATCAGCAAATGACCATGACTCACTTGGTTTTGTAAACTAATTTTGTAAACCACAGAACTTAGCACTTCTTTCATTCATAGATTAAGAGCATTCACATATGAATAATTTCCCATTAAAGAACCACAACCAATATATCATTAGTACTATACTGAGAACAAGAACCACCCTCTTCCCAAATATTGCTTGGTAAAGGAAAAAATCTCTTGGGTAAAAGGGAGATAAAGAAAATTCTTGCCGGAGGTAACAAGTCCTTTTATTTCCTCTAATACAGCAAACTGAAAGGGCTAACAAAGAATGTCATTGCTGACATAAAGAAAAATACCCGTTGTTAAAACATGTACCAGTAATATTCACAGTGTCTATATCCCACTGTGTTCCTTGTCACAATATGATCAGAAGACAGTGTCAGATCAATGACTACAGCACAAATGAACAGCTGTCCTTTTGTCACAGTGTAGTGTCAGCAACCAACAGTGTTTAGCTCCTTCAGCTCAGGGTGCTGCAGTACATACACTTGACTGTTACTAGCAGAGAAACCTAAAAATACATCCCGTTCCAGTGAGGTGACCACTGCTCTCAGAATTTGTGCCATCACTTGATGTTATTGTACATACTATACAGTCAGCTGACTAAATCAGCCAGAACATGCTTTGAAAATCTGTCATAATTAAAAGGATTAAAATTCCAGCTGCTACAGCCACGTGATTTCCAGTTGCTGTTGTAACACAAACATTAAAATAGCATAATAAGGGTTTCAGACACACACAATGCTTCAGCTGCAAGTGTGAGCTCCCACTCCCTTCTACACCACAAAAACTGTACTTCGTATTATCAAAGCCTGATTGCTCACTCACTCCTATATGAATTCCTTGGGGCCAGCAAGACAGGAAATCACAGCAACCATTCCTGTTATTGGAGCCCTCCATTACACAGCCCCCTTTTATTTATCACACCTAAAAAGCTCAAGTACCTTTGAGACTCTTCTATCAAATTCAACCGAATAGACCAACAGGTTCTTAAATTACTGCTTCAAGGAAGTAGAAGACTAGAGACACACAAGCTGTACTACAGGTTTAAACTCCCAGGAGCATCCAAATCCACCCACAAGCAAATACATGCAAACTACACTAAAAAAATCCCTTTTCTTTTGGACACTGCAGAAGTGATGCCTAAAAGTTTTAGCTTTTATATTTTTCAGATCCTGTGCTGGATTAGTGTATAACTCTGAACTCCATGTAGAGTGTTAGTAAGCTCTCATCACAGTTTGGTCAAACAAAGCAATCCTTCCAGGCCTGAGAACCAAGGTCATCCTCACAACCTCAGGCCTGAAAAGTATAAACTTAAGTAAATTAGGAAGGGGGCAAACTAGGGGAACGCGACTTCATTACCTGAAGCAGTAATTGGACAATTAATCCCTGATATGCCAACAGGCCAAACTTATATCTGCCCAAAAAACTTGTGTCCATCTCGGGTGTAGCCTCTGCAAGGCTCCTGCACTGCCCACAGTGTATCTGTGAAAGGCCTTTAGTAAATACTCTATCTAGCCTCTGTTCTAGGTAACCAGTCCAAGGCGCCAGAAGACACAGCTGTATTTCTCCATCCTCCATCTTTTACGCAGCTTTCTGTCAGGAGCTTCTCTTTCAGGTGCCCAACTTAAATTCTCAACCTTACACGATACTAACTACTGCCCCCCACCCATAAGTTCGTCAGGACAACCCTGATTTCTGTTATAACAAGCTAAACCAGGGAATTATATTCAAAAACTATATTCAAAACAATTGGATGGATGAGTGTTCACTGCATTCTCAAACATAAATTCATCTACAACAAAGACAAGAGCATCTTCCCTGGCTGGTAGTGACTGCACATACTGAACATACTAGAACAAGTCTACATTAATTTATTGTTAATCACTGAAAACATGAAAAGAGCTCCAATTACTAAAGCCCAAATTACTACGTAAGCAGGAGGCTACTTCAAGCATTACCATCACAGTCTACAGGTATTATTATGTATTACACAAAAGAGGCAGAAAAAGGTTACACTAAAACATGGCTTTTTACTGCAAGAAAAAAACCCTCAGGGAGACACACACTTCTGGAAAGATTCTAGTTTTATTAGTGGTCTAGCATTGAAGGAATATATACTAGCTGCCTTTTTAAGCATAAATCAAAGTTATCTATCCACCTCACAAACAAACCAGACCAAAAAAAGAGAAATCTCTAACTACAGCAGAAGTAACGAGCCCTAGAATTATAGGGAATTGCAACCTTTTTTATGCCAGCCTTAGAAAGAAGACTTTTCCACATCTGCCCCTGCCCCAAATATCCTTTCTTCCTAGTGGCAAACCATCTTCCTGCCATTCAGAGAATACAGTGAAATTATTTCCTCACAAATTATTGCAGAAAAAAAAAAAGGCAAACCAAATAGAATTCAAGGGGAAAAGAACAAAAGCAAAACACTGCTTTGATTGAAGTGGATCCTCCACTGATGCCCTAGGTATCTGGCTTTGTTTCGTTTTAGAATAGAAGCCCTGATGAAATGACAGAACACTTTCTTCCATCCCTGTTAAACTCAGTTAAAAAGAGTGCTAAAAGTCAAAAGAAAAATTACTAGGCTTTTCTTTAGAGTACTTTTGTGACAGATCTGCCATGCATTCTTGCTTCCTTGACAGATTCCCTAGAGAAGAAACCCCAAAGACCTCAATGTGCCTTTGGCCACAGACGGACACAGCACAACTGCACGAGGAACAGCTACACTTACTGCATGGCTCAGGCACAAAAGCACTCTACCTGGTGAGATGGTGACAGGGCAGAATCACCTAGAGAGCCAGTAGATTTCATGTGTAAAGCACTTCTCAACTTGAACACAGTGTGAGTCCTCGACTGCTGCAGATTCTGCAAGAAATGAGATCAGAAGTAAGGTTTCAGTTCAGGTGTAGACATTATTTTCTGTATGTACAATCCCCTAAAAAGGTCATGTACTTACACTGTCTGAGGCTACAAACACTTACATTTTTTGTAGATTTTATGGGAATATAAACAAGTTTTTAACAGACTTCCCAAGTACAACCTAAGTTCTGTCATTTTAGCCTCTTGCTAGCTGTTAGTCACGCTGGATGGTAACCTAATTATATTTAAGGCTGTAAGAGATTATTAAAAGTTATTATTCTGACCTACTTGCTTTTGATTCACTGCTCTGACCACTTCAGGAAAAAAAAAATAAACTCGTATGAAAGACTGCAAAAGCTGGAGAATTTTAAAAAGTAAATAAAATTTGACTCTTTTACAAACTACACTTTGGTCTAGTTCAAATTTGTCCCTCTTCAGCCTTCATAAATAGGAACTTATTAAGCCGTTGCTTACTATTAAAAAGCTTTTTACTGGAACAAGATGCTTCTTCCATTCTTTCATGCCCAAAGATTACCACAAAAACTTAAGAGAGGTGAAACTGAGGTGATATGCCCAAAGAAACAACACTATTCTAATCCCAATACTAACGCACAAATCCTCCAGAAAAGCAGAAAAGAAAATAAGCCATTTCTCAGTAACCAAAACCAGAACTACTGGAAAAAATAATGCATTCTGTCTAACAGTAGGTAGTTTTAACTACCCAAAAGAAACCAAAAATAAATCCTTCTTACGTAATATTTTAATTCATACATGCTGCTGCCGAAGAATTCCTGACCTCTGCATACTTACAGAAATCAGGCCAAACATCTCATTAATATCCTGTTTCAGGTCTTACTACACGAGTTTAACCAGGTCCCACAGCAAAATGAGAAAACAACTTTAAAGTAAATAGCCTATGAAAGCAACTTCTCTCCAACATCCTATATTGAAATGCAATGTCATGTATTCTGTCTATATAAAATTATTTGTTCTGTTAAAAATACACCCCTGTTAGCAGACAATGGCCTGACTAATATGCAGCAAAAAAGACGGTACACAAAAAAATTTAGCAGACACACCCACAAGGATACCTTATCAGATTACACTGAAGTAAAAATGATGGGAGTCTCAAAATATTTGGAAAATTTTGAAGTAAAACAAAGAAAAAACCTGATATTATAAGACAGTTTTAGCAACTTTAATCTACTCAATTAGGTGTAGGTGTTTCCCTTCTTATCAAATAAAACACACTTCTTGCTGCAACTGTCAGGCTTTTCCCCCTTCCAAGCTGCTTGGCTTGAAGACCAGTAAAACAGTAAAAAAAAAAAAAATTAAAAAAAAAATACAATTTTAAATAAAACTATTGTCTAAACAAAACCTCACCTATCTCAAACAGTTGATGACAGAAAGCTGGGAATATATCTCATAGTAAGCATGTTATACCAGCTCTTTCAATGTTTCTAACATGAATGAAGAACTGGAAAACACGAACATCTTCACTACAAGTTTTACAGGGTTTTAGGATATACGATTATTCATCAATTTGTTATCCCTAATATCATTTAGGCTGCCACTTACAAATGCCAACAGGTTTGATGTTATTTCTTTTTGCCCGAGGACTCCAGCTGAAGGATTCTATCCAAACGCATTCCTTATCTGGTGACAACAGTGACTCAGACAAAACAAGGTTTTGTAAGAGCGCTAAAGCTTTGCCAATAAAGCACACTCCTATAAAGATCCTATTTGCAATGGATCTATCACACCAACAAATCTGTCTATCAAACAGGACTTTTGGAAAACTACACTTCGTACTAGAGATGTTTCTAAATAGACAGATAAAAGCCTGAACTTCAACTAAACAACACCCACCTTCCAGCACCTCTGTAGCAAAGTCTGAAACAGGTATCACAAAACTACCAAAAGTTTTACATCAACAGGTGTAAATGCCTCACTCAGAAACTTACCTCACTGTGCCTCTCATTCCCAAGCCTCAAGTTTAGACTGACCATCTTTTCAGCACAATTTTACGTTAAGAGCTTACATTAATGATGGACATTTGGTAAGAAACAGCACAATCTACTCAACCGGATGTTCTACTGACTGTAGGGGTTTGCAGGGTCCTGAAGCTTCAAACAGCATTAACAGATTACTAGGAAATTATAATAAGACCCCCAAGTGTCGCATCAGAAACTATGAAAAGCAGTAGCTTGCAAAGAAAGTCAGAATCTAGAGCTCCCCCACCACTTTGACTCTCTCGGCCTGTTTCAGGCCAGTTTCTATTACAAGACATTTCAGTCTTTTTCCTTCATTCGATATTGAGACTAAGTGGCCTGACACTTAGGACAGCTTACAGAGATTTCTCTGTAGCCATGAATAACGTAAATATTCGTTTCTTTGTGGTCTCTTCAGGAATACCTACCAGCCCTTACACAATTTAACCATCTCACCAACAGATACTTGAACAGATAGGAAAACTGAAGAGAAACTGTCACAAGTACAATGATGACTACACATGATTCCCTGCTCCCATCTTTATTCCACTGGATCTCATTGCCAGAGGCAAAGAGCGTTTGCTTCCTTTTAGATACAGCTCACCGAAGAAATAGGTCTATTGATAGGAGGGAAATTGTTCCTTCTAGTTCAGTGGGACTGAAGGCAAAACAGGGGTTTCTTACACAGCTGAAATCTGTAGCAGCCACAGGAACTCATTTGAAGACTAATAACTAATAACTTTCTTCTTCACCAAGTTGTAGACTGCACCCTCTGTCGCAGACTCTTTACGACCCAAAAACCTGTCTGTCCAAAAATAGGCAGAAATCTTGTCCAGAAACATTCCATTCCAGGTATTGCTTCTTAAATGCAGCACTTACTTTGCCCATTAGACATCAAAGCAGGAGGCAAGGGAAACACAACCCAAATTTAAGAAGTTGAGTAAATGAAGAATTTAATGCAAAAGAAAGAATGTTCAGGCAGCAGAACAAAAACTCTGCTTTTGCATAGCTTTTCCCCATTCTGCTGGGACTCTCCTGTTCTCTAACACCTTCTAACTTTGGGGGCAAATGAGAGAAGAGACCCCCACAAAAAAATCTCAGCTTGCAATACAATCTCAATCCATCGATGAAACGTAACCATTGTGGAGAAATCCGNGCTTGCAATACAATCTCAATCCATTCTCTCTAATCTATTTCTTCTCTCGATGAAACAAAACCATTGTGGAGAAATCCAACATAGATATTTACTATACATATTATCTACAGCATATAGAACGGAAGACAGAGTAAAGCTGCCAGTGCATTTTTCTATTCCAGGTACTCGACTTCCTTACCAACAAAGTTCTTCTAGTATTTTTTGAACTTCTGGGAGAGGGGCACAGAGGGGAAGATCACAAGTAACTTAAATCCTCCTCACAGGGGATACATAAACCTTAACCCCTCAAATCAAAGCACAAGTTAAGCAGAAGGCAGCAGGTGTCCAGGCGAAGGACTTAACCACCAAATACTCCACAAGAATTCTAGAGAAAGCAGAGGAGATATCCTGCCTTAAGTGCTAGCACAAGCAATGTGAGGCTGTTATTTCAGGAGCACTGGGTTTGGACTAGTATGCTAACACTTATCTGGCATACTAACAACATAATCAGCGAAAGGGAAACAAGGATTATGAAAAGCTCCTCAGCCAAATCCGAGGAGAGCTTTACAGAACAAAAGAAAGCCACCTCTCCAGCCCACGGGTTATTTCCCTTAGGAATTTCGAAGACCTGCTGCGAGCCACAGCGACTCTAGAACTTTTGGGAGTGAGGCCACACAACTGTTCCAACACGCGAGCCGTTCAACAAGCTGCTGACATCTCCCTGTACGACTCCTGTGGGGTTACAGGAGTACAACCACACAACCCTCGTTACCTTCATAGAGGAGGGAAACAAAGGCTCCACCGCACGTCAAAAAACTGCCATTAAA
>VWZN01015839.1:136010-155718 GCA_013396955.1 Regulus satrapa | reverse complement strand
CGTCCCCCGGCCCCGTCCCCTGGCCCCCCTGTGGGGTCACTGCTCCGGCAGCTATCCCGAGCCCTCCCGTGCAGGCGGTGGCGCACGGAGGAGGGCAGGGCGAGCGGGGCTGTATGGTGCCTTGGGTCCAGGCAGCCCCGCTCTGCTCCCCTGGGGCCAGGTCAGCAGCCCTAGTTTCAGTGTAGATCCACCACCACCACCCCAATGCATCCCGTAAGCGAAGTCACCTTTCATGGGCCTCTACAGGCGCTGGGCCTTGCTAAAGCTGTCGCCTCAACAATGTCTTCCCTGCCAGCCATCACTGAACGCCTTTTGGTGTTACTGGCAATGCTTCTGTGACACCTTTCTTGGAGTGTTTTCTTGGACTTAGGGCCGAAAACTTTATTCCAAGAAACTTGGCCACATGCCCACAGGTTCTGGTTGCTGTGCCGTCCTTTGCAGGTTCTACCCTTAAGCCAATGGAAAGCAGTCCTTTAAGGGACTGTAGCTAGCTAGGAATTCTATAGGGTGTTAACCCTCTAAGCGTTCTTATTCCTCATAAGCGTGCCATGTTTTAAGGGGCTGCAGTGTGTCCTAAGAGTCCTGAGGGAGAAAAAATAAGCTGTTTAACTTGGACCATAGCCTTTTTTTTCAGAGGGAAGATATTCATGTACAGCTAGATATGATGTAGCCACAGAAGATACAGAGTGAGGAGACTAGTTCATTGACAAGAATATTTTTTTTCTTTAAACTTCCAGGGAAACCTAGTTGTTCCACACCCAGTTTCTCGAGATCTTATTTCCCTGCCAGTTGTGTAGATTTCTGATAGAGAGAGGTTATGCATGTTTAAGAGCTAGCCAAATAGGTTGTCAACCTCTCAGCGCCTAACCCAGGTGTGGAGAGTAAGTGAAAAGGTGACTCTTTCAAGTTTGACATTTATCATCTTAGAGTCTTACTTTTTCTTGCTCTAAGAGGGCACATAGGAAAGGCATAAGTAATAATTTCCATCCCAGCTATGTAAGACAAAATGTAAGATCATCTTAATATTGAGGCATCATTGCCAGCACTTCTTATAATAAGCACTCTCAGGTTTGCCCCACCCTTATATGACAGCCTTGATCTTCCTTGATCCTGAGGACAGGCCCTTTTTCCCCTCATAGGTTTGATTATAGGATCAGTATATAATAATCTAGCCAAGTGAGCTCCAGAAGATGGAAAGGATTAGCACCATGACTCAGAGAAGCCAAGCAGAATCGTTTCATCTGCTCATCAGACAATTACATAAATTGCTGGGCAGAATCCATGCAGACAGTCACTGGTTTTCACAACTGCCTCTTCCCGGCAGTGCCTGCTGTGGGACTGGCGAGGTTACTGCACTGCTTACTCTCACCACAGTGGATGGGGTGTGCTCACTGGCCGCCCGAGGTATTAATTACATGTGCTTTTGTGACTGGCCGCCTCTGTGCTGGAACTGATCTTCTACGACAGAAGCAGGGCTTTTTTATTTTAATTGCTTATTTTGAGTGTGGAGATGAATTTCTGTGGCTTGGACTTCCTTTCTCATACCTCAGCCGAGACTTGTCTGGTCATTCAGTCATTCAGGGAGCAATCTGCTTCTTCTCTAATGCTTTGGTGCATATACTTGCTCATGGTCCCAGAGCTATCCCACCTGACAATCATCATCATTCTCTTGAACTGCTGTTTAAGGTAAACAGGCAAGTTTTAATCATACAATTTGGCTAGTACCGCTGACCTACAAACCAGGAGGTCTTTGAGGTGTTATTTTCTGCTGGCTTAAATCCAAAAATGGCTGAAACTTCATTCCGCTTACTCATCAATGGAAAACGAGTATCCGTGTCTGGTCCACTCTTGTTCTGTTCGTGACACTGTCACTGAAGCCGACAGCAGAGTGAAGTGTAAATTAATTCTTGAGGCAGTGTGATTTGTGTCTTTCCCTTCATCTGAAATCTACATCAAATGTCAAGGCAGCTGCTGAGGTGTGCAAACAGTCTCCTGTAAGCAAGTGCTGCATGTGAAATATATCACATTTATTCCTAAGGTGGTGGGTAGTGCAATTTGTTTGCTTTCTCTTTCAATGAAATGTGAATTGTTTAAACACTTTCTAATTTCAAATTCGAACTATCACAATCGCTTTTCACTGATGTGTATTTATGTCTGGAAATTCTTTCAACATAGAGATATAGAGCAGGAAAACAAATTTTAAGTGCTTCCGAAATGCATTTGCAAGTAGATTTACTAATGCGTGAGCGTTCGTATTTAGCAGTGTGTAAAAATAAACAGCTGAGATCTGCCCACAAAGCCACATATGCAATTTGCACTGCACAGCTTTGACAGTGGGATGTTTCCAAACAACAGAGACCTCAAAAGAAGTTTTTTGCAGCTCTTGAGCTTGTGTTTTCAACCTAGGCCTATCAAGATGTCTGATACTTTAATGCCCTTATTGTTATACCTTTTCAAGCAAAGCCAAGGTGTTTGTCATTAAAAGAAAAGGCTATTAAATAGCCTAGAGATTTGAAGTAGCATAATAATAATGGTAATATCTTTTCTAAAGCTTTTTGAGTTGATATTTTAGAACATCTGGAACATTGATTATAAAATAAGCTGCTTGATAAGCTAATGAATTTGGGGATTTTGTGGTTTTTCATCCTCTTCTGTCTTTAGCATAAGGAGGGGGTTTTGTTAAGAAAATCTACCCTGTGGTGTCAGATGTTTCGATGTCAGCATAATTGCCCAACTACCTAGTTACAGCCATTAAACCTGCAGTGGGTGATTGCTCCAGTTATTTTGTGGGAATTCTTGGTCTTCTGACTCAGGTGCTGGGATATAAATGGATATAAACCTTGACGATCACAGAATGCTTGGGGTTGGAAGGGTCCTCTGGAGGCCATCTAGTCCGGCCTCCTGCCAAAGCAGATTCACCCAGAGTAGGTTATATCAGGTTGCATCCAAGCAGGTTTTGAGTACTTCCAAAGAAGGAGATTCCACGACCTAGAAAAAGGCAGTGGAATTTTAATTCCGTCAAATTGGACTCCCTTGGTTGATTTTAGACCTAGGAGGAAGAGTGTGACTGTTTGAGGAGTGGTGGTTGTTAGTGGTGGTCCCCTAAACCAAAGAAGCCCAAAATGATTCAGTGCCATACATGTGTGCAGGATACGATCTTCTGGGATATGATATTGCCTCTCAGGAGCTGCTTTCATGGGGAAGAGCTGTTTTCAGCCATGTGGGTCTCTCCTGCGGTTTCACAGGGGCTTCATCCCGTATGTCCATCCTCTATGAGAGGATGGGTCAGTCTCCAGTCAGAAGGGAAAACTCCACGATGGAGATTATAGATGGCAGCTAGGCTAGACAGGACTTTAGGACTGAATTGTTCCTAAAGTTGTCTAAGTACAGCATAGCCTTAGGGAACTTGGTGGAGCTGTGTCTGATTTGGAGTAGTGGAAAGAGGGAAGAGATGGGGCCCCTGACGCCACATTTGAGAGGAGCTGTGTAAATTGCTGAGTTTTACACGGCAACATCAGGAGACCTCTCTGAGCTCATGGCAGGTTTGACTTGGAAGCTGCAGTGCTCAGGAGGATCATTGCCTCTCCTGGGTTTAAAAGCCCCAAACTGGGTTTTAGCAGAGTTATAGTGCCCCGTTAAACAAATAAAATAACAGTGGCATAACAGCTTCACTGGATGTAATTCTCTTTGGCACTAGTAAGTTCTTTGTATAGCTGTACTACAGCAATTTTTATCTGTTAGTATATTTATTTTTTCCTTATGTTTGGGAATGTTCTTTGTAGACAACCTTGCCATACTCTGTGACCTCTGGTTTTAGTGATTCCAAGCTACATCATTTGTTTTAGAAGTAAAAACAAAAAATGAGCTAGCAATGACATGGGCGATTAATTCAGAAGACTTAGAAAGATTTGGTCACCCACTAGCGCTCTTCATATATTTTCATTTTTTCCCTTACAAAACTGAACTGGTGGTGTGACTGGTGGTGTTCAGGTTTTATCTGAGGGGGAAAGGAGCTGAAGGTCAAGTCATGGAACTGCTGGTGTGTTTGAACTTGTCATGCAGGGCTGCAAGAAGAAGCAAGGGTGGGAGGATCGTATACATGCTACTGCCTGCTGCACAACACCATAGCTTACCTCTGGCTTTGGCAGTATCATGATAGGTGAGAAGAGTCAGGATTAGCAGGAGTGCAGTTAGAGCTTATCCATCACCCAGTAAACTATAAACCCTTTGTGCCTCAAAAGGTCTGGCTTTAATTTTTACCGAAGCTTGCTGGCAGGGAGGCATGGTAGCTCTTCGGACTGGTCAGGAAGCAGTGCATTCATTAGTCATACAGGAACGTCTGGTTGGGCTGTGCACACGTGCTCATCCAAAAGAGTACAGTGGCAAGGGAATGACGTGTGCATGAGTATATTTAAGTTTTTTTGGATTACAGGAGACTTCAGTTTTAATCTCAAGACAGTGATGAGAATTCAAACGAGTCTCACATTTTTTACTTTAAAAGCATGAAGGTGATTTTCAGCAGGCTACATAGAACTTTCTTGTTTCTTTCTTGTGACCTGCTTAGTTGGAGTAGCTTCCCTGCTGGCTGTTAGCTTCTGCTTAATAAGACCATAAGAGACCTTGTGAGTGGGAAATAGAGTTGAATTTATTATTTCTGGTCATTCTGCCATAATTAGTATAATTCTGATTTTTAAAAATCACAAATTATAAGGCGTGCATATGCTTCTCTAAAATGAAAAGTCAATTAATGCACGAAACTACTTGCTCGGGAGCAAAAGCTGAACAAGAGGAAGGAACAGCTCTACCAGCTCTACGAGGCCGTGTATAGGAGCTATCTCCTTTCAAGAGAGGGCTCTGACACCTATATATACAAAGCAATATATCATGTAATCCAGGGGTACAGGACAGCTTGTCCTGCAGCCAAAGCAGGACTCTCTGCTACTTAGAGGACTTGTCGTGGAACATTAACTTTTTTTGCAGACAGGCTCATTTGAAGTCGTTTGAGGTCAGCAGTGGCCTGAACCCTCACACAAAGACATGGAGCTACAGAGGGCCATGGGCAGCTTGCACAAGTGTAGCTATGCTGGACCTCATTTTCCACCACTGCAAATCAGTGCACTTCTCACAAAAGTGGTGGGGAGTTTTGCAGAAGTATTATTCACAAAGAGGTACTAGCAGTCTCTGAGAATTAATTCCTAATCAAATATGATTTTAGTCACATAAGGGATACACCCAGCAGCAAGAACAATGAAAGTAAAGGCTTTATTGACTCTCGCAGTTGTACTTACGGTTCAGAACTGTTATCAGCAGTGCTGATCACATCCAAACTGGAGAAGTTTATTTGTACATAATAGTGTGAATTACAAGGATGGTAAAGGACATACTAGAATGTATGTTAGGGTTTGAGCTCAGGTTTGAAGGATAAATTTTTACTTAGTGATCTTGAAAGATTTCTGTTTCTTTGTCCCTAGTATTTGCACATTTGACAAGAAGAAATGTCCATATTTGCTTATATTTCTGTCTGTAATATATAGAATAATATGTGTTTACATAGAATACCCTTAAATATCATACTTCTATATTGTACATAATTGTATGTCATTTCTATGTATTATATAAAAATGAAATTATTTTCTTGCTAGACATTACTCTTACGTGAAACAAACTTCCATGTACATCAGAAAGTTTAAGTTTTGGTGACCAGATGCAAAGACAAGTAACCACTGTGGCTGTTTCAAAGAATGGCTAATACACTGCCACCTCTTCATGGCAAAACTGACAGATATATCACAAGGAGATAAATCAGAGGCAGTTTTGGCATGACAATGAAAGACACAAGGCTGTCAATGTGATCCTAAAAGCAGAATTCTAATAGGATTTAACCAAGAGAGCAATATTACAATAAATGTTCATATTTAGAAGTATATGCACAAAGTTATGTACAGTAACAGTTTATTTTAGTTATTTATACAATTTGCCTTTTACACCAATGTCCTTGATTTCTTTTTTATTTTTTCTAAGCAGGCTAATTCAACTGCACAGAGAAGGTAGGTTATTCCTTCAAATTAATTGCTTGTGCCCACAGTGACAGGTTAAATCTGGTATCCTGTACACTCCCTTTTTCCAAGGACAAAGCCTTCCCTCTCCCCAGGCCCTATATATAGAGATCGAGTTCTAGCGAATGATGCTGGGGAACTCCAGTGAGCAATGCTAGTGAATCTCACAGCATCTTGGTTGGAATGGGGAAGGGGATTCCCCAAGTGCTCAATCATCTGGGGAAAGATCTGAATATGAATGCCGTTGTCTTGATTCAGTTCTGCAAAAATAGTGAATTTCAAAAACAAGACTGTGAATTAAGGAAGAACTTTCACCATCCATAATAAAACCGATCAGTGTTCAGAAATTCTACCCCTTTCACACCCTTGCAACATACCCAGAACTGAACATCCAGGTCAGCTGCACAGACAAAAATAAAAGCTTGCTTCACTGATTGGGCTCTCAGCCCATAACTCCCTCCCATCACAGCTGTGCATAGAAGTTACTGGGGCTGTAGCTATCTCTCCTGCTTCATAAACACACGTGCTGGAGGCTTGGGAATGTCCCAGTTAAAGATATTTTGCAATACCAAAGGAAGAGGTCTCCAGAAGGATTACTTAGGGAAAACTTCAATTTCTTTTCTGGAAGCAGGAGATTGAATCTTGTCAAATTTATGGACCTTAGACCTCATAAGTGCTAACAACTGCAAAAGGCTGAGGAAGGCCTCTTGCCATATGATAGGCTAAGAAATCATCGTCACTTTGTATCAAAACCCCAAAATATTGCATGGCAAAAATCTACCCTATTCCACAAAGATAACATGAAGTCAGCTACTCCAAAGAGATGCTGATGTTGTAAGGTTGCACATTTTGAAGAAGATAAAAGGTCAGCAGTGCATTTTTAAGGGTTTCTTTTCCTCCTCCATCAGTTTTCTTCATATGGAAGAGAAAATGTAAACCAGCTATAGTTTATAGTAATATACATGAAAGGAAATTCAGGTCCTCCCTTTAAGACAGCCACTACTGGATAACCCCCTCTGATGAAATCAAGACCCACTCTGCAGATACATCTCGAGGAGTCTTTTTTTCTCACATGAGCAATAATTAATACGGAATATACCCTGCCCCTTACGATATCACGATCACCCTTTCTTCAGAATTAGATGAGGCAAGATTAGGTGCCCCAAGGAAAAATGCAATAAATCAGACGCAATGATAAATTACTTATTTATGACTTTCAAAAGTAAGGTTTTGAATTACAAGGTAAACTAAGCACTGGCTTAACAGGATCCCATGTTCCTAAAGTTTTGGGGATTTTGTCTTTTTAAAGGAAGTCTCGCTGTTGTGTGGACAACTTACATAACAAGGTCTGAAGCAGTAACTGACATTAATACCTGGAAGCAGAAGCAAGCCCTAGTACTGTTTTTCTCAGACTTTGTTAGTTGAGTGTGTTTACAATCTTGTGACTTTCAGACTTAGCATCTGTTTTGGAATCCATTTCCAAAATGTCACAGTGTCTTCTGCTTTGATTTCTTCCCTTGTTTAATGTCAGTGTGGTGACTTTTAGATCTATCTTAAAAGAGATAAACTACTTCATAAAACCTTGTTGCCATGAAGCAGCTGCCATTAATGACTAAACCTCTACCACCTGAAACCTGTAAAGGAGATATTGTATTTTGTGTCATGGTATCTCATAAGCACTAGGAATATGATATAATATTTTATCCTCTGATCTACAAAGTATTCTCCCTCTGGGCTTTGAATAATAAATCTTCTTGCTATTATCCTCACTGTAGGATGCCCCAGCATAAAACAATCTGTTCTTCTGGGATATTATAGTGCACCCATTAGAGAACTCCTGTTTCAAGACCCCATAATTCATTAACTGAATGCTTGTAAATGTCACCTAGTTATAACTCCTGTAGGAGCAAGTACTATGGCATGCTTTCTGGCACTACATGCCTTGTCGGATCAGACAGAGACAGATTCTTTGCTGTTTGTTTTCCTTCAGGACTACAGGTGTGTCATTTAAGCTGTAAACTACCATCACTACGGATTTTTTTTTCTTTTTTTATGCACATCACTGGGGAGGCTGCTCTAGAAATAATATAAAGTATCAGTCAAAATAACATAGACAAAACACAAATTGATTTTAATGGGATTTTTTTGCCTCTTTAATAATGGTTAAATAATTTGCTATCTAGCTGCAATAGTAAAGCTAAAGTAAAAACATGTGCTGGTTGCTCCTTAGTTTCATTTCTGCCAAGTCATTGCACATGCTTGCTGCAAGATCTGTTATTCTTGTAAAGAGGATGCTAAAACCCTGTGGTTGAACACTCTGCTCTGGGATAAGTATCAGCTAAATTATGGCAGCTGGGATTCAGAAACTGCCACGTAAGAAACCTGCTCTCTTGGCCGAGCAGTAATGTAACTTTATCCTCACCTCACACAGGCAAAACGTACAGGCTTGCAAGCAGCTACTGTGACACATCTGAATTCTGCTGCGAGGAATAATGTAATTCTAAGAGACACCAACAAATCTGAACACCTGGATCATAAACACTCCATCAGTACAGACAGGGTTTCATCCTTGGCAACTCTTGGGCAACTATACAAAATAAAAGCTATGATGTGGTTAGATCCACTAAATTTTTAGACTGTGGAACTGGTTTTATCAGACATTTAAGTGATTTAACTAAATAAAAGAATCCAGTGACCAGATTGGATATTCTTGTATCCCCCAAAATAACCTAACTGTGAACTGAAGGAACCAAAATCAGATTGAGAAAAGCAGTGAGAATTTGCTAAATTTCAATAATAGCATTCTTACTTATTCAGAAGACTCTAGAAAAAGGTACTAACTCCATTTCCCTATTAGAAGTCCCAATTTTCACCTAATTTTCAAACAATAATTTTAAACTTTCACACTGTTTTTTAAACAATTTAATTTTTCCAGATTTGCCAGAAGGTAGAAAAAGTGAAGGACTGCAAGGGAAAAAAACAACATTGCTCTTGTTCTTTTCTCTGCACTTTTCTCTGTGAGAGTTTGAATAAGATCAAAAACCAAAAGCAAAAAATTCCTGGGGCGGAGTCACAAAATCTTTTTCTAAGAACAGGAAGAGTGTTGGATATCATACAACCACTTGTCTCAGGTGTGTTTTTACAGCATTTCTTGCCTCCCCATGCCCATGCCTGTTGTTTGCCTGGTGCTCAGAGGTCCCTTCCAGGCCTTTCCTTTGAGGCTGGGCAGCCGAGGGGGCTGCCCCAGGGGCTGGAGCAGGTAACCTCTCTGCTGCCTTTCCTGAGATGGATGTGAGTTAATGCTAGGAGTGAACAAAGACCTCAGAGGTACTTTAATGCTTGTTCAGAACTCTGTTACAGTGAAATGCTGAGTTAGTTTCCTCTGCGGTCAGGCTTTGGGTGTGACTTCTAGCAAACATTTGACTGTTGAGTAGAGTACGGTAGTTTTACATCATTGCATATGTTTATTGTATTTTAGAGAAGAATGCAATATTGTAAATTCTCAATGTCAATGACAAAAGGAGGGGTTTCTTGTTGGGTCAATTTGATGGTCACTAAAGGAAATGGATTCCTAATGGGAGATATAGATCCAGCAGTGTATAATCTGGATGTTTTGGAGACATTACAGATTTTTATGATAATCTTCCATATTTAAAAAAAATAAAGAAAAATCTTAGCCAGAAAAGAGGAGAAGTGGATCACAAAGTGAACTCTGACTCCAAGGAACATGATGCAATCCTGAATCTACATGGTTTGGATTTGGGGTTTTAATGAAATATGCAAACAGGTCATACCTTGGAGTAGGACAGGGAAGAGTGACTCTCCTACTGTTTTCACTGGCTGAAATATTCAGTGACACTTATTTATTTTTATTTATTTCAAGCCTTTACATGTGTTAGTTTTTCTGCACACTGTAAAATTTAAAATTGCGCCTTAAGAGTGAAAGCTGTGATGATCATGTTATTGAAAGATTTAACTGGAAAATGCAAGACAGACTACCCTAAAATTACTGGCATGCCTCTTTTTGGATTCATTCCAGAAGTATTTAAGTGCTCCCACCAAAAATTGCATGAAGAGTTACGTGCACCCAGCTGCAGGCCCTGAGGGGAAGGGCATACATTGTAAAGAATCCTTCGGGGGGAGCAGCTCCTGCTAACTTGCCCATTTGGCTCATAGTCAGTAACCTGCCTCTGCACAGTGGTCCCAATTAAAACCTGATGCTACAAGAAATACTTGCTTCCCTTGGTAAGCCGGAGCTCTTGGCTGGTAAACCAGCAGAGATGAGGATTTAGAGAGGAAGTAAGATGGGCAGTTGGGAAACAGCAATTTAGTGACATCTTAACCTGGATCAAGAGCGGCTGATGGTTTGTCTGACCAAAGCCCACGTACCTGTCTCTGCAGTCTGCAGCACCAGCTATTGCTCATCCCTGGCTTGTCATTCAATTTATTACTGGCAGATAAACACATCAGCTTGGTGTTTCTGCTCAGATTATAATCAGCAAAAAGGTAATATATTTGAATTATTGTCAGTCTTGATTTTAGTAATACACAGAGATGAACAGCAAACCTCTTGCAGAAGGATGTGTTTTGTGCAGATTTACACAGTTATCACAATGCAAATCTACTTTTATTTCAGTTTTCTTTCCCACTTGCATTAGCTAGTGACTACTTCAATGCTTTCTTGAATTCTGGAGTAAAATTACATGGAAACTTACACAAATATGAAAATATGACTTTATGGACAGACTGTACCTGTTGTTCAGCTAATGATACTGCAATAGAATTGGTCAATATAGAGAATTTATCCTCTGCTAGATTTCAGCTATCACTTTTCCTTTTGACCTGAATTGAAAGGATAACTTAATTTTTTAATTTTTTTTTGTTCACTATGAAATAAGAATTCAAGAAATTATTATTTTGAATTTTTAAACAGCTCTTTTCCAAGTATTTAATCTCATAAAGATCTTTGTTTGGAATAGCTTCAGCCTCATTCATGACCTTTTAAGTCCAAATGAAGCACACTGATTTTCTTCAAAGCATTGATTCTTTCCATTATTTTCTTATAAAAGTCAGTATAATCCTGTGGAAAACTATTCAGTTTCACTGCATGTTTTCTCCAATAAAAATATGCTGTTCAGAAAAATTTCAGTCAAGCCTAGATTCAGATTAATGTTTAATTATCCTGTAGGAATACAAACCTTTTTTTCCCATAAAGGAGTACTGGACAGCATGGGAAGGTTCATTTTTTGGTGTAGACCAACAGTTTTCAAGGTGATTTATTTAATGTCCCAGAACCTGAAGGAGACAGATACAATTTTGTGATGATTATAAATTCCTAGCTTCAAAGTTATTGTTTGTGCCTCCATCTAATTGGTGCTTGTGACAAGCTCAGCAGTGAGAAGTTATTACTGGGTGAAAATTTTTGTAGTATTAACTGATTCAGACTTTCAATTGAGTTTACATATTTTTATATATGACAGTTCTTTATAATAAATTCCCTCGAAATTTACGGTGGAAGGAGGCTTAGCACATTGCAGTTAAGCAACCGCTTTTGTCTAAAACGGAGAAAGGACTTCGCTGAAATATTTTTTCAACATTTTTACCAACACAAAAGGTGCCAACTCTCAATTTTAAAATAATACTTTTTTTAGAAACCTAAACTTTACTGCAAGTTTGAATGATTTAATAACCTGCAGCTACTTCAAATATTTTCACTTAAAGCAGGTATTTGTGGGGGGGGTTATTTGTTTGTTATTGCTTTAGTTTTTGGTTGTTTTTCCCAGTCATTTCATCTTACTTTGAGAAGAAGAAGTCCACTGAAATGGATCAGCCTTTGAAAGTTGGATGCCCCAGGTATTGTGTCTGGAGGCAGGCTGCTGGGGGGACAGAAAAGCTGTGGGAGCACAGGGGCAGTGTTGGCAGTCCCTGACCAGGGAGGGTGGATGAGTGGACCAGAGAAAACGCACGGTGAGAAAGTACCAGGTCTGGACACAGGAGAGCAAAGCTGAGGTCTTCTGTGCAATCTCCTTCTCAAAAGTAGGAGAGAGAGCTCCAGGGACAAGAGAAAAGTCAACCCAGGAAGGAGGAAATTAACTCCAACAGTACTGAAGATGCTGTTTGGCCCAACTCTGCTACTGACTCATGGCAGCAAGGATGCCTATTCCCTTGGTCAGCTACAACAGCTGTGTCAGATGAGGCTTTGTGTTTCTCAAGCCTCCCACTCTCTGTGAGCTCCTCTCTTGACCAAAAGCCATGCATTACATACCAGCTAGGCGAGGATACAACATTTCTGGTGGCATCCTTTATGTGTAATGCCCATGAAATGCATTTTTCATGTGGGTTGTTTGCTTTCCATCCCCAGCTGACTGCCTCTGTCATTATGGGGAAACAACAAAGGATGCCACCCCAGGAGAGGAAAGTCAAAGGCTCAAAACCTGATGCAAGCTGCATCACTCCATCACTCATTATGCTGCGTAATGTGTAATGGAACTTTCCTATGAAAAGAGAAAACTTTTGAAAAGAGGAACCAGAATGAAGGATGAATAGAGAAGCATAAACAGAAGAGGAGGATCCTTCAAGAGAAGGATCCAGGGCTTACATCTTGGAGGAGTCATAGTGGTGTTTGTCGCTGTGACAGAAAGGGCACAGAACCCCATGGCCAAGCTTTATGAGTCATAATCTTTTCTGCTATCTATTGTCATTTCAGCATTCTGGCCTCAGAGGAAATATGGTAGTCATTGTCCTTCAAAAGTTGGGTATTTTAAAATTTAATTCACTCTTAATGAGAATGTTTATATTAAACCCCCCTGTGCTTAACAACTGAAATTATTCCTTTGTTACATCATTAAGCCTCTTCCCGGGATGAAATGTTGATATTTACGAAGTATCATGAGAGCTGTCTTTTTTAAAGGTCTTGTCCAGCTTAAATGATTCTGTGATTGTGAAGCACAGTAGTAATAGTAGCTTTTTGGCATCAGTCTGTCTTCCAGCCTTCACCTCAGAAGTATTTAGGAAACAAAAAAATCTCTTTGATGGATTGACCCTGGCTGACATCAGGTCCCCAGCAAAACCACTCTATCACTCCCCTACTCATATGGACAGGGAGAGAAAATGGAACACAAGGCTCATGGATTGAAATTGCCTCTCCTTCCTGCTCAGGGGAGGGACTCCTCCCACTCTTCTCCTGCTTCAGTGTGAGGTCCCTCCCATGAGAGTGAGACTTCCATGTTCCATGGACTTCTCCAACCTGAGTCCTTCCCATGGGCTGCAGTTCTTCAGAAACTGTTCCAGCATAGGTTCCTCTGTCTCTCTTGCACACGGCCACGGGTCCTGCCAAAATCCTATTCCAGCATGGGCTTCCCACAGGACCACAGCCTCCTTTGGGCATTCACCTGCTTTGGCATGTTCCATGGGCTGTGGGCAGATCTCTGCTCCACCATGGGCCTCCATGGGCTGCAGGGGCACAGCTGCTTCACCATGATCTGCACCACAGGCTGCAGGGGAATCTCAGCTCTGGTACTTGGAGCACCTCCTGCCTCTCCTTCTGCGCTGACTTTGGTGCTTGCAGAGCTGCTCCTTTCCATTTGCATGCCTCTCTCTGGGTGCAGCAGTTTTTTCCCCCTTCTTAAATACATGATCCCAGAGGCGCAGGCACTGTGACTGATGGGCTTGGTTTTGGCTGCTGGTGGGTCTGTCCTGGAGCCAGCTGGAATAGAGGAAGCTTCTGACATCTTCTCACAGAAGCCACTCCTGTAGCCCCACACACAACCAAAAGCATATTCACATTATCATTATCATTATCATTATCACACAACCAAAATATAAAGCATATAACTTACTACATTGATTTTAATAAAAATTATGTCCTTCAGAGTTAAGAATGCTGTAACAGTTCATATATCCTCAAATTTTCATCTATAGAGAAATTGCCATCTTCTGTATTTGGTGTTTGGTAATTGATCTGTGAACTATTCAGACCAATCGTATAGTTACAGTGAAACAGACCATGAACAGTTCATAAAAAGCATGTCTGAACTGAGAAATCACTCCTTGCATGCTTTACAGCTATCCATATTTTGCGGCTTTTAGTTTTTATTTGCCTTCCTGTGTCTTTGAATAGCCTCTTATTTTCAGAAGCAAAATTACTGCTTTTGAAATAACATAAGCCAGTATATTTTCCAAACTTTGGTAGTGCCAGATACACGGTGCTTCTGATGCCACTATTTGTCAGATGATAGATGAAAGTGAGTTCAGCAAAGCCAGAAATTAAAACTCAAATCCTACTCAAGTCACTAGGGCACAGGCACAGTAACTGCAGCACAGGCTCAGTGCTCTGCTGAATTGAGCTCCGTGGTGTGAAAGGCTATGCTGAACTTTTCAGGAATGCTGAAGTTGGCCCAGAGCTGCCCATGCTGTCAGATCAGCCCTTGGTCCATGCAGGCATGTGGCCCCTCCACGTTGTTGGTGCAGGGTGGTTCTGACGTTAGTCCAGTGTGTGATCCAGAAATTCTCTACTCAAAACAGCAGGACACTAGGTTCCCACAAAAAGGAGAAGTGGCCAATCCTGTGAATCTTCTCCCCACAGGGGAGAAGCTGTTTGTAGGTGCTGGTCACAATCCCTGTGGCAAACTAAGGCATTAGCTCAAGACCTTTCTGACTCTGAAACTTTTATCTGTAGGATCCCAGTAGGTGTACTGAAAATTTGTAGGGCTTCATGGCCTGAGGAGAGGCCAGAGCTGCAGTTAGTCATTGTATGTATGTAAGTTAATCATGAGATCTTACAGTTTGAAGCAGACCAGAGCTCATTCTGCCAGACTCATCCTTTTATTACAGAGGCCATGTGAAAAAGCACTCTTTTAAGGTGAGGAACACCCCATGACTTTAATTTTTCTCTTACTGGGTCTTTAAACAGAACAGTTTATTAGCTCAAATTAAAGGGAAAAATAAAATTACCTGATGTCAACAGCAAGTTTATTCTACCTGTCAGGCCACTGTGACATGTAACTAATAGGATGGGTGTTGGCAAGTAAACACAATATCGATAAAGGTTCTTCCAATTATACTGGAGAAATTGCTCTGTATTGTGTTCTTGAAGACAGTATGTGCACCAGCAGAAATCTGAAGGTTAATGAAGAAATATTAGGAGACAAGGAGACTTGTCAGCAGCTGCTGTTTGTACAAACCTTCATAAAGGGAACATTTCCATCTTTATGCACACACAGCTCCATTAAAAGCAATCATTGTTAAAAGCAATTATGTTTATTTTGTTAGCACTGAGGCATGAGACTGCTCTGCTCCAGAGTCTGTCTTTTGGAATGGGGTGGTTTGAGGGGAGCCTTAGGCATGTGCTGCAGGCTTGCTTCTGCTCTCACCCTAATATCACTCTAATATCACCCTAATGTCACCCTACTGCCTCTGAGGGGGCACTTCAGTACGCTGCAGTGAGGCACCCAGAGGCTGAAGCCGCAGGGAGCTCCCACACCATCTGTTTGCCAGCCCTGTCCTGGCAGCTTCCAAGCCTTCAGCCCACACTCAGCCACATTTGATAGAGGTGTAGCTGCCAGGGATAGTAAGGTTGCACATGTGTCCTGTGTAAAGGAATGCCCAGGTGAGAAGGGAAACTTTGTCAGTGCTGAGAGGAAGAAGGGCCACATCTCTCCCTTCCCTTTTCTGGGAAGCGAGCTGCTGGCAGCCCCGCTGCCACATTGGCTCAATGAACATGTTGCTCACTAGCCCCAGGCTGCCTTCCACTCAGCCACAGGCCACTGTGGGGTGGGTGGTGAATGCTTGGAGGTGCTGGTGAAGGACCAAAAGGGATGGGAAGGAGAGCTAGAGGCATTACTGTGCAAATGTCTTGGGGAAGGAATACTCCAGGCTTGAGTAGGCTGATGAGATCCTGGATGGACATCGGCTTTCAACAGAAGGGGTCCCTTCTGTCACCAAGGTCCCTCCCAACCCAGAGACTCTGGAACAGATTCTTTGGATGCTTGGAAGAATTCTTTGGATGCTCTATAAAACCTGAAAGTAAACAAAACTTTGCGGTGGAGAGGTTGACAGAGGTTGGTGGGGTTGACAGAGGTGCCATGGCAGTGGGGTGGAGGTAGGAGGTGACATGTAAATTAGTAAGGATATAGGCTTTTTATGTCTCAAAGCACAGCAGCTTAAGAGGAGAAAATGAACATTCATTAGTGTAATTTTAAACTAACAGCTGGTGTGAGACATGATTAAACTCACACTGTGTAAGGCAGTGGAGCCGAACATCACCTTTTCCTAGTAGGTATTCAAAACGTAGAATTCAGGCAGTCTCACTCACATGTCCCCCCCTTCCACATGCAAAGTACCCTAGCTACTGGGAAACTGTTGTTCTTCTCAGTTCCCCAGAATGAAAATGTATTTGTCATTATTTTTTCCCACATTTTAATAATTCACATTGTGAATTATAATTATGTTTATTAATCCAAAGAAATATAAGTGTAGAAAGCTGCCGTGCCTTGCTGGATTTTTTCCTCTCAAATTATACCTAAATATTTTGAATTTGGCCATTTTTTATAGTAGTAAGATTCTTTAATGGATCTTCTGAAACTGCACACATAGTAAGTTTTTCTTCTTGTCTGTGCAAAGATTATCCCCATGGACTTCGAGCAACATCAGCTTCTTGCTTAGTGCCTGTTAGTCCTCTGGAGAAAATTTACAGTTTTGCAGAAGAGGCATTCTTGCTCCCATTGCCTAATGCTAGTAATATCTTACTACAGATATTAGTTATTCAAATGGTGCATTAAATTTACACAAATTCTTCACGGTCATAAAATTTTCTGGAAACATCAGGAGGCTTCACAGATGTTCAAATGAACAAAAAGAAACTAGGACAGGTCAACAGTGTGAAGAAAAGACAGAGAAGGCACAGAACTGTGTGACTAATCCTCAAACGTGTGCTATTCTGCAGTTTAAGCCATCCCATCTGCAGCACCAGAAGAAAAAAACACAGCATTTAGGGTTTCTTTTCTCAAAAAGAAAATAGGTTTCTTTTTGAGAGCAGGCCGTGGCATGTATTGCCCATATTGCCACTCTTCTTCCTCATTTGATCAAATAGTTTTTAATGCTGAACACAAATATTTCCCTTTTCAAAACCATGGCATTTGGGGTCATTCAGGTGTAATCTGAATCTGGAATGAAATAACTTTTAGCAGCTTGTTATGTGTTAACATCACATAATTTTGTAGCTAGATTATTTACATGTATTCTAGGCTCTGAAAGAGAAAAAATTAATTTATATAGAATAAAATAAACAAGGACCTATAAAGTATGGCTGTGTTCAACAGCAGAAAGACCATAGGTTCAAAATATCAAAATAGGGTCTTGGGTCTTTTCTTAGAATTAGTTTTCAGCCATAGCATGGAGAACTCTGAACTGCACACCCACAGGATGCACAGTAGATATCTAGGAGCTGCACTGATGGAGGATACTGAATTGCAGGAGATTTATATCCTCATTTACCCAGAATTTATTTGGTAGCTGAGTAGAGCTCCCATTTGCCTCCACAGACAGCTTTGAAATAATGCAGGCAGAAGCACTGGGTTTTTTCTTGCAGAGTTTTGCTGTTGAATTGGAAGGGACCAATCTCCTGTGTCTGATCATCTGCCAGATTGGAAGGCAGCTTTAATAAAAACCTCTGAGGTTGATTTAGGGAGCTCCAGTACAAGTCTTGTTCCACTTTTACTGTTTGATTTTTGCTGCAAAACATTTTCTTATTGTGCTGGTTTTGGCTTGGATAGAATTAATTTTTTCACAGTAGCTGGTGCAGGGCTGTGGTTTGGATTTTTGCTGTAATTGGTGTTGATTACTCAGAGATGTTTTTGTTACTGCTGAGCAGGGCTTACGCAGAGCCAGCGCCTTTTCTGCCTCTCAGCCCACTCCACCAGTGAGGGGTTGGGAGTGCACATGGAGTTAGGAGGGGACAGAGTGGGACAGCCGACCCCAAGGGACCACAGGGATATTCCAAATCATATGGGATCATGCTCAGCATATGGAGCAGGAGGAAGAAGGAGCAAGGAGGGGACATGTGAAGTGATGGAGCTTGTCTTCAGAAGTAATTTACGCACATGAGGAAGCCCTGCTTTCCTGGGAAGGCTGAACACCTGCCTGCCCATGAGAAACAATCAAAGAATTCTGTGTTTTGCTTTGCTCATGCCTGCAGCTTTTGCTTTCCCTTTCAGCTGTGTGTATCTCAAGCCATGAGTTCTGTCACTGTTCTGATTCTCTCCCCTGTCCCAACGGTGGGGAGGAATCGAGCGTCTGCCTGGGCCTTCGCTGGCAGCTGGGGTTAAACCCCACGCTTACATAACGGGTGACCTTTCCTGTAGTTTAAACCTGAGCGCGTTTAGACAATTAAGCACGTTTTTTGAATCAATTGCCAAACTTAAGAAGGAGAACAACAACAAAAAATTGTCTGGATGGAAATTAAATTGATGTTTATCTCTGATAAAACAAGCAGACCAACAAACAGGAACATTTTGAACCAATTAAAATGTTCAGCTTTTCCCTGAAAAAGGTTAATTGCAAAATGAGAAATATTATTTTAAAGCCATATAAAGATATCTCTTTCTGGAGGCACTGAAATAATTTATTTACTTTTCCAACATGAAACAATTAATTAAAATATCAAATACTTCAGTATTTTTATAATTCTGTCTTCTTTGGTTTAACTGGAGCATATTGCCAAATTAATCTTCAAATTCTATGTTTCTGCCCCCAACCCTGCCTTTTTACCACACAAAAGTTAATTTTTCATCTAGGTTTGATTAATGGTCTGAAAGAATAATAAATTGGTCAGCATTATGTAAGAAGTCAAAGCACAACAATAAACATCATGTAGGTGCTTCCAATCCAGTTCCAGTGGATCCATGCAAAGAACAGCTGGATTTTCTTATATTCATGCTATTTTCCACATTATCTGTTCTTGCACCCTGGAATTCAAGTCACTGTGCACCCTTCACTGTAGGCAGGCAACAAATAGGAATGCAAGTCTCTCACAGCTCAGCAAAACGCATGATAAAGTGAGAAAACAGAAGATGTTTTTAACCACTAACGCATTTTCATTTGACTCAGACAGGATAAAAAAAAGGATTTTCACATGACAAACTGAGCCAAATGTGATTTTATGTCACTTGAGATACAGGATGTAAAGATTGTTTTCCATTCATGTGAAAGTAAGAGAAAAGAGACAGGAAAAATATTCCAGGATGAGAATTGTGAAGCAGACCTGCACTCTTGTAGAAATAGTAATAGAACTATGATAAGACCAAGGTTTCCTTGCGAGATCTCTTGTATTTAAAGACTCCTGATATTTTTTAAACATAGTATCCATCAAAATTCACAGTGAATGAAGCAAGATTCCCAGCTGCTGCTGGAGGGGACAGTGACAGAGGCCTGATGATTCCTTGTCAATGCTTCAGAAACCCATGACTGAGTGACAGGAATAACCTCTCATCAACTCAGGAAAGAGCCTTCATGAAAGATCTTCCTCCTCTGACTTCTCTGTGCCTCTGCTGATTTATGCTGGACAGGAAATGGGTCTTTTGTCCTGTAAAGTCCTTGCAATGATCAGAAGAGGTTTGCAGCTGAACTTAAAAAGGGAACAGGATAGGTGTGGGGTG
>VWZN01015839.1:99163-135973 GCA_013396955.1 Regulus satrapa | reverse complement strand
TTTTTTTTTTTTTTTTTTTTTTTTTTTTTTTTCTTTTTGGAATGATCTAGTCTTTCACCACATTGATAGCCTGGAGTTGTCTCTTTGAGCTACCAACACTATTTCTATTATCCAAAAAAAAAGAAAAATTAAATTTGTTTTACTACTGAAAGAATTGTAAAGAAATACAGAGAAAATGCTTATCGTTTTTCCTCTTTTCTCTGACACAAGGATGAGTCATCTAAATTCAGATTAAAGTCTGGAGAGCCACTGTACTGCAGGAACTGTTTCTCCATGGCATTCACAGTCTAACATTATCTGTCTGTCTGAAGTTAGCAAGTTTTATATTATTCAGTGAGTCTGACTACAGTAAATGTAATTGTCACTAAGATCAAATGAAATTATACAGATTACAAGGGGGAAAAGTCCATCAGATGAAGGCATAAAAATACCCTATTTGTTTCATGTGGGTAAATACTTCCTAGAATTTGAGGATTCTTTAAAAGAAGGTACTTGGAATCTCCACCTCAATCGGGTCCTTGGCACTGACAAGGGTTTCATTGATTTCTGTTAAAAACATTAAAATTAAGCATTTGAGTTCATACAGCCGAGGCCAATTTGATTCTTCATCCTATCAATCCTAATTCATATTTACCAAAACCATCTTACCTAAAGATCTACAAATAATTGCTGGATTGAAATTTATGTAGAAATACAGCTTTTCTGAGGCTCAGACACAAAAAGTACAATGTAGTAAGTACAGCAAAGGCAGAAAAGTCATAATTTCCTAATACTTTGAGCATTATAAACATCCTGAATAGAAAATATCTTCTCTATAAAACAGATTTTTGAAAATGCCAATTCAAAAATGTAAAAAAAAAAAAAAAAATTACATTTAAGAATAATCGTTCTTATTTTAAGTTAATAGGGCATAGAAGTGGGAAATTTTTGCTCAACCCCTTCCTGCTTGCATTCCATCCTGTAGGCTGTTTTCTTCTCTGTGACCTACCTCTTGCCTCTTGCCACTCACTGCAGCTTTCCCATAAATCCCATAGTGCACCTTGGCCCCTGGGTTATGTGAGGCATTTAGACTGGCAGTCTCAAAGGAGAATGACTCCAGGAAGACTTTTACAGAAACTGAATATTGTATTTAGGGTGTATTTTGCCTAGGAATCCCAGGTGAGCAGAGTAACCCGAGCAGAGTAACAGCTTTGCACTCTACCTCCAAGCATTATGACCTTGTGAGCCCCTAATTATTTGTGATGCTTTCTGTAGTTCAGAACTAGTCCAGCTCATGTACAGGTTTAATTTTTAGGAAAATACTTTTCTTTGACTCGTGTTCAGATCAGTCCCCAAGCATGGACTTTAATGAAGAGCTCTGCATTGTTCTGTGAAGGTAAAAGGTAAAGTCTGTGTGTGCCTGGCTCTCAGCAATAGTGCAACATGCACGCCTGGAGGAGACCAGTCAGCAGTTCCTAGGGATGTTTCCTTGGGTCTTTCCATGAGAAAACTAATGCAGTGGGGATGGACATCTCAGGAGACAAAATATAGTCTGGAAACTCTCATCCCTGGTTGTTTGAGGGGGTGACTCAGAGCCCCTTCAGGAAGTCTTATCATGCTCTGATCTAATTTAGCAGTTCCCTGACTCAGAGATTGCTGTCAGAAAAACAGTAATTACTGCCCCACACCTTGTCATGCAGGGTGGTTAATGATCACTGAAATTAGGAACCAGCCCAGCACCTTTTCCACTCGTAGCAATAGGGACTCAATAATATCTTTTATGTATGATAGCAAACAACCTCCATCATTAAAACCATCCTGTTACTGTCTTTTTTCTTTTTCATAGGCAAATTTTTCAGTTGTGAAATACATTACAATCTTGAAAAGCTTCCTTTAGGAAATAAATTAGACAACTGTTTGGCCTGACACCTTATTTTTTCTTACACAAACCACCTACCCACAATTTCCTTAAAAAAAGGCATCACATTTATTCAAAGAAATGCAAACCTTTCCTATGCAAATGTCTTCTTAACAAGAGCAACAAAAGTGTTCTGAATACAAATTGAGCAAGAAACCAAGCCTACCCTATGCTCCAGTATTAGTAATACCAGTTTCCTCTTTCTGAGCTTTATCAAGGGACCTTACAGCCACAGCACAGAGTTGAGACCAGCAGCTGATCAAGGCATGGCTCAGTTGTCTTGTGGCTCTGGAATTCAGATGAGGGAACCAGTACAGCAACCTGGAGAACGGCTAATGGATTAAGGAAAAAAAAAAACAAAACCAAAAACCAACAAACAAACCAAATCTGTTAAATGCAATCCAAGGTGTTTATTTTCATTAGTGCTGCTAAAGATAGATTCTGGAGAAGTGGAGATTGGCTGGTGGAGATCCAGAATATTTATGTGTTGTGTGCAAGAGCTGAGGCATCTCTCCCCTCACATCTGTGCCTTGCACACAGTGTCTCCAAGAAAAAAAAAAAAAAGCAGGAATGCAAAAGAACATCCTTTATTTTTCCTATCAGATGCAGGACCCTTCTGCTCAGACCTGAGCAATGAGTGCAAAGAACAAATCCTACTGTGGAGTTTGTATGAGGGCATGTGGAGCTTGCTTTTCAGGTTCTTGTTTGCAATGACCCTCGGTGCTGAAGGCAGCGTGTGCTGCTTACGCAGCCACTTCCAAAGGCTGACTTGGGTACAAACACTGATACTGAGAGACTGGGAAGTGCTGACACCTTTACATGGAGTAGGGAAGAATGGAATGTTTGTCACAGACTATGTACCAAACGGACCTTCCTGCCCCCAGTGTGAAAAGGGAATTTTGATGAACTGCCCAGTAAAGCTGCTGGAACCAGGAGGCTTTGGAGGCATCTACTCTGACACCAAATGATGCTTGACAGGACTCCACACCAGTGTGCAACAGCCCTCAAAGTTCCTTTTTCCCATGCACAGCTCACTCTGATTTACAGCTGCACTGGCAGCAGAACAACTCACAGCCAAGGACCGGAGGAGCTGATCTGAAAAACACCTCCTGAAGCACCAGAGCAGTGACCCACAGACACTTTCACAGAAGACTGTAGTAATCTCCTCCTGTTGGCAGTAAGAGAGAGCAGCCCTCAAGCTGAAAAATTATTTAACAGAGGTTAGAATCCAGCTATACCTTCCCCTTCCTTTAGTGTATATATGGACTCTCTGAGAAAAGCAACAAGGAAATACTGAGTATTGCATTAGTAGCAGACAGGTAATATTCAGCTTTGTTCTGCTGTAACAGCAAATCCAGTAGGTGACATGGAAGAGATGGTCTCCAGCCACACGAGATGTTAACTCGAATGTGACATCCTCTGGGGCTCACTTCCTGACCAAGTGAAGCCATGCTGGCAGAGCTGCTGAAAACAGCGCCAGCAAGAAGTACTGAACTTCCCCCTCTGGTAAAGAGGGACAGAGCTCCAGCAACATCTCTGTCTGGTTCAAGGCTGGGGCTAAGATCCCATGAAGGTGATCATGCCATGGAGCATTTCAATTATACTGGGCAGCTTGAAAAAACCCTGATATTTTCTATCCAACCTTTGCAATTATTTATACAAGCTCTGGTATTTGCAAAATGAAGGGAAGATTATTTATGGTGTTTGCAGAGTTTGCACAGGGAGAGCTCCAGCTCTCTGTTTACCACTGAGTCACCAGCTTAACGTCAACTTGACCAATCCACATTAAGCTGCAGCCAGTTACTTCCACCTCGGCAGCAGCAGTTCCCTCTCACTGCCAGCTAACCCCTGGCACAGAGCTCTGCAAATGCTCTTCCCACATTGCAGGCAGAAAGTTCCTGCTGGTTTAGGACCAGTTCTTACTGTAACTGATGCAGCTTGTGATGGTTTTTATGTACTAGTTGTCATCCGAATTGTCTCAGTGGCTATTCGTTTTAACTTTACATGCTGGAGTGGCTTGGGAGTGCAGGATGTAGAAAAATAGGCTAAATAATTTCTGCTTTGAATGGAAGGCATTAAACTGAGAAACAGAAATGCAACCAGTGCATCTAACTCAAAAAGTCTCAAAAATGTAGGCCTAGATACAAGGGAAGTGCATCTAAAATACAGCTTCCCCTTTCTAAATATTCATCATCTTCATCCTCAATTTTCATAGTAGATCACTTACAGTTCTCTTGGAACAGAGGCTGAGCCTGTAATTATCAAATGATGCATGCCCTGGGTAGACTGAGACTGGAATTCCCAAGGGATGGGAGACAATCAGCACCCATTACAGTTTCACTGACATTTAGGAGAATTACTGCAATTAGAAATTGCAAGACACAGGAAATTCTCAAGCTGACTCCAGGAATCCATGGAGGCTAATTTTAATCTTCCTGAATGTAGGATTTCCTTCAGAACAGAAATCTGGGAGCAGATGCTGCCCTAGAGAGCTCAAGTATTTTTCTTGGAAGAAACCCTATGCTCCTGTGGCATAGTTAGCTGGGGGTTGATCCGTCTCTCCTTTCTGTAAACATCCTAGTGTTTACAGCAACATCACAATGTTAAGTATTACTGTACCAAATCCAGATGTCCCAACTCATGAAGAACTTCTATGAAGGCAACAGGAATTCTGTGGATAAGACAAGCTGCAGCTTGTTCTAGATGGATGTAACCAGAGCCAAAGTTTACCTTCAGTTGCAGTGGCACAAGCACAACAAAACTCCATAAAGCTCCAGATTTACAGTGGACTGACTGACAGCAAAACATGTCCCTAGATACTGAAACACACCCAAAGGAACCAACTTGTGTGAACATCCCATTGGAAATGGCCAGTAGCACACCTTACCTTTTGATCTTTCACTCCTGTTGTGACTTCTGTTTAGCTTTTACTGGTTGGAAGTCCAGATTTTCCCTTTCCCATATAAATAAATGCCTAACAATTTTTGTTCTATTAACACACCATCGTCCTTATTCAGGATACCATGGATAGCTAAGCAAAGGAAAACTAGATGTAGCAATAATTTCTTACTGTGTGTGCTAGAAGGAAAAATTTTCTCCTCCCAGACATGACCCATGCACTTCCACTTCATTTATTGCAGTTCTACTTCACTCATCCCTGTTCCCATGCTCCCTGGGTGAGGATCACAGGTCATGCACTCACAGTTCCTTAAGCCAGGGGCTCACTGCAGGGGCTTGTGGAACTAACACTATTGGATCCATCCTGTGGCATCCAGGAGCAAGATTTGAGCTCAGCCTTCAGTCATATGCCATGGGTAAGACATCCTCACCTGTCCACAGCCAGAGGGGCTTTCCAACTCCTTCCCAGTCAAACCTCAGGATGAAATGGATGCTTTCAGGGTGACTCCATTGAAATCCTACCTTTCCTTTCTGACCCTGTGCATCATATTAGAGTATTTGGAGCAGAAGGGACATCTCTCTCTGCAGCAAGGTGTAAGTGGGTGCTGGTACAGGTGATGTCATAAGGTGCTCTCATCATAACACATTGTAATGAAAGCCTGCATCTCACTCACGCCAGCTACTCAATCAACAGGACTCCACTGGGGACCTTCTGTGCAATCAAATTTAACAACCTGCACCCCAAAGAGCCTTCCTCTTGCATACTTAAGACTTTGCTATCTGTTTGTTCCAAAGTGTAACAGACGTATAAAAGCCTTGATCAATGGGTGCAGTGTTTTTGACTGGCGTACCGCCTTTTTGATAGAAAAAAAAAAGATCTCCTGCCTATTTACAAGTACTTCAGGATATCAGGTTCTAACATGCTCTGGCCTGTTAACAGATGTGGTGCTTTTCCCACAGTCACACAATTTTTCCACGTTATTGCTAGAACTGACACCCCTTGAGGAAGACTGCCTGGCTGCTCAGTGCAGGACGGCTGTCAAAAGCTGTCAGCCGAGTGTGGGTGACTTGGTAAGACAATACTGCTCTGCCTGCACACAACACTCAGTAGCAGGCAGCGTTGCAAGGAACCCAGCAAATCACAAGAGCCTTTGTGGCGCTGCATCAGTATACAATAAGTGCCACAGTAAGAGCAGGAACAGGATTCTGTTGTGTGCCAGCTTGCACCGTGTGCGACGGCCTGTGCTGAATGGCTCCAACCCCAGCGTGCCAGCAGCTCTGGGCATGCAGGCAGCCCAGGAGCAGCGTGCCCAGGAGCAGCACCGTGCCAGTGCTGGCTGTCCCGGCCCAGGTGGGCGAGCCTGCTCCCCCACAGAACGGGAGAGGCTGTGGCTCCATCCCCACTCGGCTGCCATCTGGCTTTGGGCAAGTCCCTTCACCACCCTCACGTCCTTTGCAGTCTCTGTGCAGTGTGGTGGCAGGTTATCCCTCCCTAGATAACTGCTCCACAGACCATTCAACGCCAGAGAAAATATCCTGGTTTGCATTTGTACTTTGGATTATACCTCACTTGTACAGTGCCAGGAAAAGCAAGGCCCTGCTGCAGTGCTGTCCTAAAACTCAGTTATGATGCCTTTTTAAAATGTAATTTCTCATGCTTTGTCCAGAAGTTTGGTTTTATGAAATGTATCAGCTATTTTCTTTATTCTTTAGGTTCTGTATAGGTATAACTGAAGTGCACTTTTTTTTTATATTTTATTAAATTCTGAAAATCTTAAAAGGAATTATAAACAGTAACACATGAACTGCAATACACCAAAGGGCTAAAGAGGTCTCCTAATTATACCACTCTCTTAAAAATAGTTTGTATATATTGGGATTGACCAGGACTGATTTACAGTTCTAGGAAAGAAAATATGATACAACTAATCCAACAGATAACTTTATCGAGGAGATGCCACAGGCCTGGTCTCCGTGGAGCAGGAGACTGTAATGAAGAATTGCTGTAGGGATGAGTGAGCTGTTTCCACAAGTCAGCAGTTTTGGAGCTGGCTTCAACCAACCACATTGGAAAGAATAATTATGGACCCCTATGCCTCTATATGTTTTGCAATTACAGTTTTGAATAACAATTATTTGCACATGCAGAGCATTCCTATCAATGGACACTATTTAACAGGTTACATCTATCAGACAAGTCAGTTACATACTGAGGAATAGGAACACAAATGATTAAGTGCTCTCTCTCAGAGGGGCACCAGCTATTCTTCCACAAACCAGGAAGATGGAAAGAAAAGGTAATAAATGTGAGATCAGTCAGTATTATTTCAGTAGCAGGATAATTTAAGACAAAAATCTGTGTTCACAAAGGCTTTGAAATAGCTGCAAAGCTCAAGAGACACTGATGTAATTCTGAAAGCAAATTCTAAGCGGAAAAGAAAGGCTATTGACAGGAATGTTAAGTTTTTCAGAGACCAAGAGAACATAAGGTTGTACATTTATCCATACCTGATAAGTCTCAATTTAAAATTTAGCTTTGCTACTTTCTAAATAAATTATTTCATTGAAATTACCATAGCTATATAAAGCAAGGAAACATAGAAGTAATACAAATAAAAGAAGTCTTTTCTTGGCTTATCATCCAGGAATTTCAGTTTTGGAACATAATTGAACATTGCTCTTTTCTCTCCTGTGGGCTGGTTTCTAAAAGTCACCAACTTGTTGCAAAAGCTGATTAGTTTCAGTGTTTTGTTCCTTGAATAATTAAATTGCAGGACATGAAATTGCTTGAAAATTCCTGGAAAAGTACCTGTTAATATGCAGTTATATGAAAGAAAACATTTTCTATCAACATGTGTGTAATTATAGATCTAAGTCCAGAGTTGTGACTTTGGACTTTAAAACCTCTCCACAGAATCAAGGGCCCCAAAAATGACCAAAACTGTGTCCTGTGCCCAACAGCAGGATTCCTAAAATGCGGAATGAGTGGAAACTTCAACACTACTCAGAAAACCTTTGCCTCTCTCCACTTTAGAATCAAATCCTCCAGGACAGGGCTGTACACCCCTCTCTACCATTCACCCACTCTCACATTTGTCTTCTGCGTTACAGCAGCAGCAGCTGTAAGTAAACAAAAGTAAAACCTCCCTCACTTCATTTGCTTTTTCTACCCCTTTGCTGTTTCATGTCCTCTAATTCTATTCTAGAGTCTTTTAATGAGAACTGTAAAGGATTCAGGGTCACTCACTCTCGTTGAGAACAAGTAACAGAAAATAAATACACGCTCCACAAGGAAAAAAAGTCCTACTGAACAGTGGTAGCTTGTTGATGAAGGAAGCATATGTTAAGAATTCTAGAAACCTTACAAAAATCTATGCTTACAAGATGTTTGAAGATTAAAGTACACAAAAGGAGAGATTCCCCAGAAATATCCATGGCATGTCCCTCATTTGACACAGCTGGCTCAAATCTTTGGCAACATTTCTCAGCACTCATTTCCCTGTGCAAGAAGACTAGGCTGGCCTTTCATCTCCACTGCAGACCTTCACAAGGTGCAGAATTTCCCAAGTGGCAATTACAAAGTCCACCGTCTTACCCCTTCAGAGACACTTGTTAATTTACAGCAGAAGTGACTGCAAGAACCTTGGCTCTATTAAGCAAAACCTCTGCCTGTTCGGTTCAGGGAGGTTAATCTACAAAAGTATATATTGCAGGTTTGAACTGTTCTCCTTCACAAATCCACAGCTTCTGTTTGACTAGGGAATCCTATGACTTAGAGGCACATAAAAAGATGTATCCCAGGGGCTAAAACTTTTCAATACACCCATTTGTTCAACCAAAGACCTGCAAAGCCCTATGTGTTCACAGCCCAAGAACTTTCAGTAAGAAAGTGACTAATACCTCAAATCTGGACACAAAAATGTGCCACTGCATTTAGATGAACATTAGGCTCCAATGAATAGACTATACTTGCAATCTTTCAACCCTTTGTTTATTCATTGCTCCTATCAGTGACTCATTCCTCCCACAGAAAAATCAGCAGAAGGGCACTCAGAAGAACATTTTACAACTATTCCTCATATTTCCCCTCCAACCTCCTCCAACTCCATCTAAGTACATATTCCTCCTCTACTGCAGCACGTACATCAGCAGTAGATATGAATGGATCACCTGATCTCAGAGATATCTCCTCTGTCCCTTTTCTGGCTGGCTGATGAAGTGCTCTAAGCTTTCTACCTCTGTGACAGGAATTGTAGGATAGATAGAATGTCTTTTAACCAGATCTGCTTACAAGAACTAACAATGGGGGCAGCAGTTACCTGAGTTAGCACAACTATTACATTGCTGCACTAAGATTTTGTAGAAGGCTAGAAGAGAAGCAACACATTTCAATAATCTATATTATACTGATATAATAAATATAACTGAGGTTAGACTAGAAGTCTGTAGTTTCCTGGGTCTTTCCTCATGTCCTTCATGTAAACTGCAACATTAGTTAGCTTCCAGTCAGCAGGGACCTTCCCAGACCTTCAGTAGATGATCAAGAGGAGTTGGTTCTTCCATACCATACACCAGCTCCTTCCGAATGCTGGGATGAATCTCATCAGGCCCCATGGACTTGTGAACATGAACTAGCCAGTACAGCTAGTCCCTTACAATTTCAGCACTCACAAATGGAAAGTCACTGTTCTCACACTTGTAAACCTCCATTTCAGGAGACTCCAAGAGTGACATGGCAAAATTCCATCAAGGCAACAAGAAAGGCACTCTAGAGTTTCTTCCTTAAACAAATGACATAGTCAAGAGAAAGACTAAAAAATGAATAGCATCTATTAGCATAAAGAAGTGACCATTCATAGCAACATAATATGAATACCATTAGCTCACTTGCTAAATAGATAAAAGCAGCAGAAAATTCCCCACAATTATCTAAGTTAGCCTACACCTACAGCTTATGTTTTGAGACACTCTATAAGCAGTCAGACCTCACACTTGGCAGAATTTGGAAAGGTAGTTTTTACCCAATGTGAAGGTTACTATCAAACCAAGAAATGTTATATCATGGAAACAATGACACCTGTTCCCCAACTGATAAAATTTGATTTGTGTCCAGTTTAATGAATGGGGCTGGGCACCAGCTTGTGTAAGCTCTATAAATACACAAAACAAAGGAACTTGGAAGTTAGCCCTGGAAAGCTGGTATCTTGTACACAGAAGGAAACCAAAGCAGAGGTCTACAAAAGTCTCACAATCCAATTGCCTAAGAATTATTCTAGTGCTTAGAAATGCTATGTCATCTACGCCAGGTGACTTAAATCCTTAACAACATTTGAAAGCTAAAATTTCAACTATCTGTCCTCTGTACACAGTATATGACTGTAAAAGAGTGCCTACCTGAGACTTAAATCCAAAACTATCATGAATCAGTAATTACCTATTCTTTCCTCCCTCTCTAAAGAACAGAAGTCAGTGGATACACTGTGATTTGTGACAGTGGTTCAGGTGCACTTTATGAATTCCAAAACTATAGCCCTGGCAAGTAAAAACTTGTAAGACTCACTGCTTACTCAATAAGTAGATTACTGGGCTCGTTTTTCTGTGTCAGCTGTATGATATAAAACCAGATATATAAAAAGTCAACAGACTGAAATTCAGTATCTGATTCTACAGTGGTGAAGTATAGGGGTAAATGAAATTACCAATACAAAAAAGAATTTATACCAGGCTACAATTCTCTTTACCTCAAATACTTTTCCTGTGATACAGTAAACTGTAGTTTTACTGTAGCCATTTTATGGATTATAACTCTTTAATTCCACTGACCAAATACAAACATTATTTGTAACAAACAGCAAGCTGGGGGGTGGGATGAGATGACCAACACAGAAAAAGAGAAAAACACAGAGGGAGAGACAGATGGCTTGCACCTTAATTTTTTTCTCCATTATGAAATCCATTTAATCTACATTTTACAGCATATAATCTTGTAAAGGTCTCACTTGTTTCAGGCAACTAAAAAAGGAAGAAAAAAAGCACCAGCACAGTGGCTTTGTAACTTGCCTTTCAGTCCTGAAAAAAGCATAGCATACAGATTTTAAGCAGTAAGTCTTCAGATTAAGCTTCAGAAATAGGCTTTATTTACAGCTAGACAAACCCCAGGATTTCTAGGTTTTCCTTAGAAACTCATCTAATTGCTTACCTTGGGAGAACAAAATATTTCAAGGTTAATTTTTTCTTACACTGGTCAATGCAAGTTTGACCAATACAGACCTTTTTCTCTCCAAATTAACTGAAGCACAGTTTTAACTGAACAAATAATTCTGTGACTCCTGAAAGAGGTAATGTAGTCATAAGGATCACAAAAATGGATGGAAAGAGGACAATACTGTTTGTGTCAGAAGAGACAGTTGACAGAGCTGTTAGCTGGCCCCCAGCTACGAGTCCAGACAGAATTTTAAAGAATTTATGTTTAATTATGCGTTTAACCAGACATTTTTTATCTCTGTAGGATCCCACTCACAGATAACTCTAATGCATACATTGGCAGATGTGTGCTTTGGAAGGTCTGTCTCACAAAAAGCATCATCAACTCTGTCCAGTCTTTAGTATGAAACTTGAATATGCAAGAGAAGACTGAGATAAATATTCTTCTGTGGTACCTGACCTGGATGAAAATAGCAGTGTATCCTGGACTTTCATTAGTATGTTAAAAAGTTATTTAACAGGTTCAGATGTAAACCTATTCCTGGCACAGGCTGATTTAGAGAGCAAGAGGTAATCCTAACTTAGAAATTATCTTAAAGATTCACAGTGACATTCACAGAGCTCACTCTAACACCAGAAGTTTAACACCTCAGATTCCAAGATGATCATATTGTGTGGTTCAAGGAAGTTCACTATTTGCATCAAGCTTTTACAGATGGCAAAATGACAGCTCTGTTCTACAAGGCACTGAACTGTATATACAGTGAGAAAACCTGTCCCCAAATCCTCACAAACTTAACATTCTTTGTCATGGAAATGAAAGAGATTAAAAGTCAGCACTGAGGTCTTTGGAAACACCCAAAGCCCCATTTTTCATCCCTGCCTATTTGACATCAAAGTCTATTTGATATCAAGGGACTGACTTCACTGGATAAGTAATACTGTTAACTTGGATCACATTTACATGTTTTAGCAGGAGAACACATGAGAATCTGGTACACGATACTGGTATGTCCACACAAATGTTACGCAAACATTGGAGTCAATATTTATAGGTTTCTGTCTTCTGTGGAAAATCCCATTTCTACGAGTATACTGGAAGTCTTAGGATAGGGCAGACTTTGTTCTCAGCTATGATACTGTCTTTCAAAAGTGTTTTGATAGAGAGCAAAACTATGACAGCACCATGAAAACAAGCTTATTGTGCTTTGATAAGAGAAAAGCAATGCAGATGTACAAACTACACCCCTGTCAGAAAAAAAAAAAATCATTTCAGGAGAAGTCTTTTACAATGTCTGAAAGAAAAACCTTTGTCAAAGATACTAAATATTGCAAAGAAGAGAAAAAAAGCATTACATTTGGTCTCTGTGTTTGGTATTAAGTAAGACTTGAAGGATTCATTTTACTACTGACACTGGCTATATACTCCAATAGTTCAACCCTCTAATTTCAAGCGGTGCTTTAACACGACTCATGCCCACATTTTAATGTAATACCTCCAAAGCTCTAGGTGCCTGTTGCTCCAGAGCAGTCCAGAGAGCATCTAGAACCAGATTTTCTGGCATTTCATGATGTTATATGAATATAAAACAGGGGAAGCCAGGACTAAAAACTCATGCAGTGTTTGATGAGAACCTATGTTTTGGTTAGGAACCCAAAAGCCACATATTTATAAATAAACAATGAACCCATCATGTTTCTATAAATACACTTGACGCCTTAAGATTTTAGCCTTTAGATTTTTCAAATCCCGTACTGCATTAGTGTGTACCTCTAAACTCCCTATAAAGTGTTAACTACTTTCCTCACATTTTGGTCAGATAAAACAATTCCTCTAGGCTTAAAACTCAAGGATACCCTACAGCCTCAGGCCCCGAAAAGTATAAAGAAAAGTGAATTGAGTGGGGAGCTAACTGGGGAATATGACTTTGGTACCTGAAGCTACAATTGGAGGATTAACCTCCTGACTTGCAAATAGACCAAACATGCATGCCTGGAAGACTCATGACCATGGTCCATTTTGGGTGTAAACCCTTGGGGAGGCTTCCATCTTCCCTTACTGTACCTGAAGGCCCTTCATTAAATATATCCACTTTTATTCTTTTAACTTTGTCTGGCCTCTGTTTCTAGGTAAGCCCAAAAAAGGCATCAAGCCAAAAACATGAAGAGGTTAGGAAATCTCTCATAGCTGATATTTTTCAGTTTGCCTTTTTGTCTTTACATTCGTTGACAACTATTCTTCCCACATCTAGTTGATTAAAACAGGAGCTATGAATGTGAAGACTATGTGCTTTCCACAGCTTTTAGCACAGATACATCATTTCTCAGCGTGAATAGCAGCTTCTCGTGCAGTCACAATGTGTCATACAATATCAAAATTATCTGAAGCTGATGAGGAAATAGGAATGTTGCTGCCCTCAGAGTTCCTGGAGTGTCTGTACAGCATGATCTCCAGTACACTGCAAAATAATTCAAGCTGGAAGGGATCCATGGAGGTCATCTGGTGCAGCACACTACACACACTGCAGGACCAACTTCGAAGGTGGATCAGGTTGCTTAGGGTTATTTGAGTTCCCAGTACATCCAAGGATGGAGATCTCACAGTTTCTGTGTAAACTGCTAGAGCAATCTTATCTAAAAAAGAGTGTACTGTCTCTTCCACTTCTCTTGCTGCAAACTGAGGGAAGTAGCCTGTTGTTTATGCATACACATTTGCCCACTGGCTAAACAGAAGGTTGTGTTTAACACCAACTGCCCAACTGAGCTCGCTTCTGTTAATACCTTCAGAAATCAGTGTTACATAAATGCACAAACACACCTAATGCCAAAAGGCTTAAAAATGTATTGTGCCTACCTTCAGCAGTCTGAAAATTAGCCTAGATTTCTTTTCCAAACTATCTACTGTCAACAAAGATGGAGTAGAGTGTACCTGCATATCTAAACATGAAGCTTCACAAAAGTTCCATTTCTCTCCACACTTTTTCTAACTTAGAACAGGCACCTAATAACTAGCCTGCCTACCACAGTTTAATGTGTTTTGTATATTTAGATTGCTGCATCTTTAAGGGGAAGAATGAGACAAAAAGGTCAGGGTGAGACAATGCACAGAAACATCAAATAATTGTGAAGTGATCAGCAGTGTAACCAACTAATTTTTGAAAATTCTGTAGGAAATGCTTTTCTTGTTTTCTCAAATAGAGCACTAACTTAGTCACAGCTTCAAGTGAAAACATGTACAGCAAGTTCATGTCTTTAACTGATCACCAGACCAACACATATACAAAAAGCATTATTTAATTATCATCCTTTTGCCGTAAGCATTAACAATGAAATATTTAACTGTCAAAAGTCTTTATGAATATCTAAAAGCCTAATACAAATATCCAAACTATTAGTAAACATTTGTAATTTAGAGTGTTACAATAAGACATTTAGTAACTCTGCATTAAATCTAACAAGCCTTTTCTAGAAGAATATCAATTTACAGTCATTCTTTCTAACAACTCTTTGTACAATAAAAAAAATTAGATTTGTACTTTTTTGCTTCCCTTTCCCACCCAACCACCCACAGTCACATAGTTTTGCTCTCAGACTGAGCTACTAGCCGATCAAGCCTGATGGTAAAAATCTCTCAACAAAGGGTCCAAGATCTCCGTTTTAGCATCCAGCTCAAATGCTCTTTGGGGGGGAAAAAAAAAAAATCCATGTTTTTTGTATAATGTGCAAAGTGCAACTTTTATCCAGTGCCATCAGAAGTGTGTGCTGCTATGAATGTGACCAAACACTACATCAGTAAAAATGAATTAAATTAATTCAATTCTCAATTTCCGATTGCTCTCTTATAGACAAATGTTAGATGATGTTTACAGGAATGACAGATCAAGTGGATCTTATCCTGGTGCTTACTGGGTCCGGTGCTTTCCGATTTCATTAGGTCAAACCAATGTTTTTACTCAAGTTCTTCAGTTTCCTCTGTAAAAAGCTCAGCCAAATCTGCCACTGTCAACACTGAGGCTTCTGACTGTTTCATGGAAGAACTCGTGTGGCTGTGGGAAAAAAATTGCAGGCAGGCATCAGAGAAAGAATCAGTGTAAGCACTGAAGACAGAGCACACAGTTCAGAGTGAATACCTGCTCAGCTTTGAAGCTCAGCAGGAAAACACACCTTCTGTCTGGGAAAACACATTACTCCTTGGCTACTGCTCCTGCACACCCTAAATAAGATAAAAAGTCCATCTACTGTCCCCAGCTGTGGCCAACACCAAACACTGCAAAGGCGGCACAACATGGGATAATTCACTTTGACCTCTTAACATTTAAAGGATTTGCTTCAGCTTCCAAGCATGAGGTTTAGTATTACTTTCAAAACATTAGCCCTCGTGGGATCATTCAACCACTGTACATTTATCAAAATTTTATGCACAAAAGTAGTGCTACTTCACAGATAAAGAGAATAAATCATCCTTCGAGAGCTAAAACTGAAATATTTCCTAACTACAGCCAAAGACGTGCATGTAATTTTTAGTTTCATTATCTGTAACAGGCAAAATTTCCTTAAGCTAAGGCCTCCTCCAGATCTGTCACGTGTATGCCATCTAGTTAAAAGGTACCAACCTCTTACACTGTCTGCATAAGGAATGTAAATAGCATTTTTGGTCCCGCTCCAATCCATCACTGCTTACAGAGTTTGGAAAGACAAACCGTAGTGAGAATTGCTTTCTGTGTCTGCACACCAGGCTGATGCATGACTTAGCATCTGGGCAATGCTTGCATGGACTGTGAAACCAAGGAGTTTGACACAGCACTGTCGGACAAGGTTTGTAGGATTACAAAAATAACAAAAGAAAGAGCCTATGCCCTGTGTTAGAGTTTATAACAGAAACTGTTGTTCTAGTGACAGGCTTAGTACTACTCCATCTACTGCAATGTTTATATACTAATGGAAATACCTAAACTGAAAAGATAAATTGTAACACTTATTACTAATAACTTATTACCTGGGCTTTTGTGAAATAAAATACACAAAAAAATAACCAAAATATTTCCAGAGAATCAGAATACTTTAAGCTGCAAGTTACTGGAACCAGGTTAAAACTTTTGAAGTCTTAAAAACTGAACAAGACTTTGAACTCTTGTTTTGCCAATCAAAATAGTTGGAAGACCAGTTGAAGTTTATATCTAAGATATACATTCCTAACCATAATAAAAGTACAGTCGAGAACTACCTTTTCATTTTCAGTGCAATAATGACGTTTTAAAAAATTCAACACATACCTTCTATCTACAGTTTTCAGCATAGTCTGCATTCTCTCTTCTATTGTTGCTTTTATCAGGAACCTATGAACAATCGTAGATCTGAATATTTTTAAAAAAAAGAAAATGCCACCATAAGTGAACAGAAGCTGTACTGTTACTGCCAAAGTTTATAACCATATTTTTGTCTCATACTAATTCTATTAGAAGTGTTGAAAATATGCCTCTGGTTGTTGAGAAATAAACGTTAGAGGAGATTAGCTACATACACTGACTTTTCAGAGTGCTTAGTGCTTCCCTGTAAACACACTCTCACTTTACTGATCACACTGCATAAATGTAAGCAGTATTAGCTAAAATCCTAATGTAGATACTGGGCAAAGTTCTGCTTTCTGTGTCCTTACTAGAAACATTCCTCCAGAGCCTAAAGGAAGAAGAGTGTTGCCCAGTGGTTATATAAGGTGTTCAGACTTCATTATCACAAATTATTCCAAGAGACTGTGGTGGATAATTAAACCGAATATTCAGAGTTTCAATATTATTTTTGAAGACAGCAAAATATTATAATTTTTAAAAAATAAGTCAGTAACTGTAGAATAAATACTGGTAAAATATAAAACCCAAAATATCAATAAACATATCACAAAATGAAAACTCCATTTATGAAATGTAGAAAATTTCAAAAAAGAAAGTAGTAGTTTGGAAAAGTGACGGCCGGCAGAAAGTGAAATGGAAAAAAGTCAGATCCAAAGATAAGACTGAAAAAGCAATCCATGCTCCCCAGTATAAACATTTTTCAAGGTAAGAACCCTTGAAAATGCTTAGATGGTTTCCAGATCTTAGGTTGAAACTCTGGCAACAAGTTTCACAGAAGAATGCAGGGGGAATACTTTTTGATTCACAGGCAAAGGTCTACCCCCAAAAAAGAGAAGTAAATAAGAACTGAACCAGTAATAGTAGCACCAGTGACACAAAACAGAGTATTCCCTAACACTCAGTGGACTTGGAAAACAGCCCTTTTCAAAAAGAAGCTTCCTGAAATCTTAATTCTTAAAAACTACAATGTAATCTTGGTAGTTTTATTGCAAGGTTTTTGCCACACCTTCCGTGCCAGCATCACGTAGAACTGCAGCGTGGGCTGTTGCAATCAGTCTTTCCCGTGCCCTCACAGCTAATTCAAAATCTTTACCAACACACACAAATATCCACCTGCTCATGAACATTCTCTCACATACATGCTCCTTCACACCTTCTTCTCTCCTTGCTTTCATTTCTAGAACAAAATGCCCACTATTCTACAGTATTGTTATTGCAGCTATTTTCTTCTTCATGTACTGGGCTTTGAATTTTTTTTCCAAAGTCATGAGACCTTAGGAAAACCACATACGTCTCATATGTTGAGGACAAACTTGCGAAATTCTGTTTTGCATGTTCAGTACTACCTATTTTAGAGCTACAACACTGAAAGAAAGAAGAGACATGCAAACTAAATAATGTCTTCAAAAAGACAGGGCAAAGACAGAGCTGTGATTAAAAAAATTACCATTCTTAAAAGAGTATGCTTTCTTTTTGGAAAGAAAACCCAACTAAGAAAAGCCCCAAAACACGGAAGCAAAAAAAAAACCCCAACAATATATACAGCTCTTAATCTGAATGACCAGAGAGAAAAGAGAATAAGAATCAACCAGTTAGAAAGAACCTCTCAAGGAAATTCAGAAAGGCCATGCCTGGACTTTGACATATATGACATAAATGATGAGTTGTTCAGGCCTGCAAAGCTCAGACATTTCTGGACATTTTTGCAAGCAGAACTCCAAAGTTAAAAAGCTAAGGCATCAATAGCACACATAAAATGGGGCAGGAGCTGTACAAGGCTTTTTAAGATCTATTCTAGACCATATCTAAACCACTGAACACAGCTGTACAACTTACTTTGTTTGGCCAATCCGATGTACTCTGCCAATAGCCTGTAGCTCATGTGCTGGATTCAGAATGGGCTCCACGAGAAGAACATGAGTTGCTTCAATGATGTTTAGTCCATTGGAACCAGTGTGAAGAGGCAGCAGCAAAATATTGATGTTGGGATCATATTTAAATGCAGACAGGTTTTCCTAAAAGGCAAACGTGACAAAAGTTCCTCAATGACAAGGGTAGGGGATAGGACTATATTTTCAACAAATAATAGCAGCTAATACAGGCTCCAGAGTGACAAACTTGCAGGTCTGTCATTCCAGAACAGATACACGACAGTCTTGGGAAGGCATGAGCTTCCTGCAATATTGATCACTGTGTCTCATCCTTAACTTCCATGCCAATGCATTTTCTCAAAAGTCAACAAACTGTTTATCTCCAATGCTTTAAAATAGGACCTTTTGAGATTATAATTTTTAGAATGAATAAATTAGAGATCAATGCTTCTGCCATACAAAGTTGCTGCACTTTCAGTTTCTGAAATGAAGCAATGAAGTAAAAAGGATCAGATTAACTTCTATGAACTATTTTTCCACTGAAAATAATTTAAGAAAAATATCCTTTATGTACCTGAAATTTACTAATTCCATTGATCTGAGAAAAAACCATGTTGTTGTCATACAAAGCTTTTGAAATTATATCCAACACATCTTGCCACTGTAAAAAAAAACAAAACAAAACCACACAACACAATAAAAGTAACTCAACATTACAAACAGCAATGACAACCAAAAAGTAATAACTGACTTCTCTAACAAAGAGGAGATTAAAAATCTTTTCAAAATGCTAACACTTGTAAGTTTTTTTTTAAATTGTGTACTAGAAACCAAATCTTTCATAAACCTAGGTAAGACAGATATTTAGAAAGATCAGTTTGAATAAAAGAAATTGGTAGCCATTGCAAAAACAGTTTTACAATGTATAAAAAACATCTGGACATCACATTTGAAAATATCTATACAGATCTAAGTATTTGGCCTTTAAAAAAACTAGCTTTCATATCTGCTGACTATGATCATTATTCTTGTACCAATTGCAGGACTTGCCCTACAAATCCTCAAAACAATCAAGACTGATTCAACATTTTGGTAGCTGAACTAGCTCCTGAAAATATTATGAACACTTTAAATTCAAAACACACATGAAAAGACAAGGCAGAAAATGGTGATTAATACCGTTGAGAAAACTAAGGACTTAGCCCCTGGATCTTTAAATTGAATTCTCTTCAGTGTTCGGACCACAGCTTCCACTTTGGTGGAGTGACTTCCCTTTGAAAAGTCAAAGAAGCACGTTAGTAAAGTAGATAATAAAAAAACTCCTTCCACATTAATTGTTTTATTAAATGATGTTATAACATGTAATATATGTTAACTTGGCACAGTATATAGCAGTCTTTAGAGAATCTTTCAAACGCACATTGAAATTTCCCTACATTAACACCTCTTATAAATGAAGAAAAAACCTACTTGAATTCTATTTATGTTGCTTTTGTTTCTCATTTTGGCAACATCAAACTTATGTTCAGCACTATGAATCTTGTTAATTATATTTAAAACAATAAGAAAATTGTAAATATAATTAATTTTTGAAAGATGGTGAGATGCAATGAAAACATCTTTCTATTCTGCATTTGGAAGCATTCCAGTGCTTAATGGATCCAATAATTTGTTCTACATCTTGTCCATTTGATTTATGTACTCTTCCCATTCCCCTTTTGTCAGCGAGAGGATAGAATGAGATGCAATGCTTTTCCTATCTCCTTCAGTATGTTGTTTGTATTACAGCAATTTTACCTAATATCTTTTTTTAAGGAAGCCTTTACTTTTCTACTAGTTCCTACACACATAGTAATTTCAAGCTGTGCTAGATTCAGCAGGACAAATACTGTTTTATTTCTGTCTGCACCTGTCTTTTGAACATTGAATTAACTATGTTGGCTCACTACAATGACAGATCAAATTTACAGAAGTCATGCTGCTTGCAGAATTGTCTGGCTTCGAAGGATGTCAGCAGTCTCAGCTCAAGCTGAGAACCAATACTGGGCTCCTTGATCACTCAAACATTAGGCAGCTAACGTGTAAGACTTTCTGCAGACTGTTTTACCAGAAGCTCCAGTAAGCAGAGCCATTTTATTACCCAGGGCCCTCCACAGCGATTCCAACTCTGCAATGGCACAGACACAGGAATTAACCAGCTTTCTTCTACATCATTTCTGCTGCACCTGGTAGACACTGACTGTCCATCTGACTGTTTGCAAAGTCAGATGGACAATGAGAAATGCTTATGTTGGCAGGTGTTCTGATCTGAAAGGATGACACGTTTGCAGCCCTATGGCTGCTGCCTGCCAATCATGAACACTTACAGTCAGGAGATCCAAGACTAGCTTTTAGGACTTCCTACATAATTCCAGGGTCCTTTATGTGCTTTTCCAATACCATTGATCCAGTGATGACAATCCTGGCTAATCTGTTCTCATTGTCTTTTCCTCAAACTGTTTTTAGACCTTATCATGGGTTCTATTTTTCCCTGCTATAACAGATAGCAGCTTTAGCCACTGTTGTTGATTTTTCCACGCTTCAGATTCCTGTGACTCAGGTGCCACAAAGGTGACTTCGTACCAAATCAGTAAGGGGAACTATGGTGCAGAAAAGAACAGCTCGAAGTGGTCACGGTCTTTTTGTTTGGTTGTTTTTTTTTTAAACAAGATAACTGTTCTTCATCCCTCTGTCTACATTATGTTGAACTATATTGGACTTAATTGAACTTACAAGTGACTAAAACTTTGGCTTACAGCACAGCAGATGAAACTGAAGTACCCTTGTTTTTCAGTCTGTCTTAAAAAAATGATACTCTACTCATTACCCCTACACCACAAAACTGTCATTTTGTTGAATATTCAAATGAAATATTTATAAAGAAATTGGCTAGTTCAAATTAATTATGAAACAGTTAACATTAGAACCAAAACTACCCTCTAACAAACAATTTCTGTCTCAGAAGACTGGCTGGCAACACCCACTGTAATACTGACCAGACACAGGAAGCTTTTACAAAACCAAAACATGCACGGATGCCAGTAATCTCTCCCTCAGTATAAAATGCTTCCATTTACAGAAGTCCTTTTGCATCTAAGGCGTCACCTTAAGATGGTTAGTGTCAGTACAATAAACAGTAAGAGGAAAAGAAAGAGAGGTAGTGAATACTTTAAGAGATTGGAGGGATTGAGAAAGATCAAATTAAAATATGAACACTGAATAAATCACAGAATTTGCATATCTGTCCTGAAAGATACTGATCTTACCTCAGTATTTTATAGAAACCATAGTAAGTTTGTTATTCTTTGTTAATTGTCCTTGAAAGGAATATGAGTAAGTAATTTCTATTTTTAACAATGTTGCTTCTTTAGCAACAGTGAAGCTATGGTATGAATTTTTAATTTTTCATGATATAAGAATGTTTTTGCTCAAGTAAATTCACACAAAATTAATATTTTTCCTTTATTTTCGCTTTGTTTAAAGTTTTTGATGCAGAAATACTCCAAGAAAACACTACAACTCTTTACACAGGACAGCAGGTGACATGTTCTTTCAGTGTCTTATTTATAAAATTTGGTTATTTTAGTTATTTTTAATGTAATTTGTGAAGTATATTTGAAATTTTGTTAGAAATGGGGTGATAGCTCTAAACTGTATATGGAATCATAATGTAAAAAGCCCTGCATGAAGTAATGTTCTACGAAGTAGCACTTGAAAAACATAGCCTATTTACTCCCCCTGGTGCCACATACCATCAACTACTTTAATAACTTGAGTTAGGAATCATCTACTCCTAAAGTGGAATTCCATTTGTTCAAGAAGGTGGTAGCATTGTCTTTAATACAGGGCAGCAACCCTAGAAACTGTGCAAGGTTCAATGATACTTGCACAAATATCATGGAACTGTGTCATCACTATTAGTTATTTTTGATGATATTAAACAGATTTAAATTGGACAAGTTATGTCCAGCTGTATTACAACACATAATTTCATATTTTAATGATTACATATACATAATCAATACATAATTTCATATTTTAACAGAAGACAGCAGCGTCATCTAAATCAAAGTATTATCAATGTATTTTACCTTTGCATTTTAGCCCAAAATCCTCTATTTATTCCACAACTGCAATAAACACAGGGGCTTTTTTGTTTCTACAACATTCTCCAAGACATTCATGCAGAGCAAATGTGTACCTATGCACTATATATATGTCAGTATTGCTAAAGACTCATGGAGATGCTGTCTCTTCAACCCAATGAAAACCCTCCATTAGTAAAAAAGTCAGATACAACAGTAAAATCAGGACTGAATTCCCACACATTTGTGTCTAGAGGCTCTCTCCTTAGGACAACCTATTTATAAAACTATGTATGTACACTTGCCTGACTAAATGCAGTATGCTACAAAACCCAACAAATATGGAGTGGTGAATGTTTGGGCCACAGAGTTCCTGCCAACAACACCTCACCTTTACAGGAATATCATCCTCCTGGTTTGCAGCTTCTGCAGTGAAGACATAAGATATTTCTTTATGAGACGTTGTCTGCCTGCAAATGGCACATTTAATCGAGCTCCGGCGGGTGCCAACGCTGTACTGCTGGATGATGATTGCTATGCACTCGTTACAAAAACAGTGGCCACACGTCAGCACTGCCCACTACGCAGGAAACAAAAGAACCCAAACGCAAGAGTGTTGGAGCAGTGCAAAAGAAAAGCAGTCTACTGATCTATGATAAATTACATTTTCATACAGAAATTACGTTATTTTCATGATACTCATCAGAGTAAAAAAGAATTTTACAATTGTTGCCCTCCAGCTGCTAAAAAACCTGAATTTCAAAGTTTTCCCACGCAGACATTCACAATCTAAAGGCAGTGTCTACATTTATTGTCTATTGTTTTTATTTTCTCAGTTTTGTACTTCAGGAAAGACATTACAATCTGTTTCTATGAAAGATGATTCTTAATGTCTTATATGTAAACACAGGTTAAGTAGTTATGTAATTTTCTAAATACTACAAAAATGGTTATATTTGCCTTCTATAAAATTCTTTATTTGAGCATTCATACTAGATTGGTCTTATTTAATAAGGGATAGAAGAAATGCTTTAATTTTTCCCTATTGGCAAGTCCTAGACAACATCTTTTGGATTTAAGAAGAAAGATTTTGTACACAGTCTCTTAATCTCTTTTTGACAGAATGTATGTGAAAGAGAAGATTGCACTACAGAAGCTGTTCTCCCCTTGTGAGCCTAGAGCATCTACACGTCAGCCACAACATTCCAAAACAGAGAAGCAGTTTGTAGACCAGCAGTTTTGAAATTAAAAATAATATCTTTGCTGTACTAGTTTGTTCTTCTTGTTTTTCCAAGAGGAAAGAAAGAAGTTTTCATGGTACCAAGTAGCAAAGGAATTGACTGATTATAAAGCAAGAAGGCCTTTTAGGCTTTGTAAGATTTTTCTCAATTGTACAGAAACAGGATGCAAAGTATTTTAAAAGTTCTTTGCAACATGAAAGCCTCTAATCATCTAAAGCAGCAGTCTTGCTGTTAAGAAAAGATAAAGTAAGTTAAGAGATTATTTTCCCTTTCAGTGAGTTCCTTCAGCTCCGAGATAAAGAATAATGGCAATTAACAGGACTAACAGCTGTTCTCTGTAAAAACCTCCATTGCCTTTTAAAGAAGGGCACAGAGGGGATTTTGGAAACATGTCAGGACAGGAGTTCATGCTTACAATGTCTATAATGAAAAGCGAAGCTAAACCTCCTTAAAATAGCTACCCAAAAAGAAAGAGACAATTTAGTCTTACCATAGAGGGGCCCTTTCCTGTTTTTCCCTAAAGTCAAGTTTAAACTATGTACTTCTTACTTTATGATATAGATTAATTGCAACTGCTGCAGTTCAGCAGAGAACTGGTGGGGAAAGAAATCCACATTGCCACTATTTACTCTATTGGATTTTGCTACTGTTTGCATATGTAACATACTTTTCTTTAGAAGAAAAGAATACTGTCAATAAAAACAATTAAAATAAAATACAATAGTATACAATAGAAGTTTACCTACTTCTTCTTTCTGTTAGCTTATTATACATGGGAAATAAATCTTTCTGCCGAATGTATAACTTCTGAGTTATAAACCAATCATGAATACACACTTTTGGAACATTTAAGCACTCACATCATAACTTAAAAGACGTAGAGGTGCTTGCCACCTGAGAAAGATGTTATTTCAGGGGAGAGGCTGATTGGTGCATTGTAGGAAAGGGCTTATTTTCCCTGTTCCATTACAGCATTCATTTTAAAACAGATCTTGACAATGGGACATATAAGTGGCTCAGCTCTAGCTAAAGATGTTCTAAAACTAAAACCTGAATAAGTATTTTACCTGTCTTCCCAGTTGACGTGCACAGATTGGACATGGTTCCGGGTTCACTCCTCCAGTAGTTTTATCCTGAGACTATAAGTTAAAGAAAAAAAAAAGCAGCTTTGTTTTTTTGTTATTCTATATTTAAAACAAGATCCTAGGAAAAAAATGAATCATGAAGCTTTTAAAAAAGGACCAAATCAAACCAAAACACCATGTGTGCAAATGAAAGCCTTATTCATGTACTCAAGTCCATCTTGAGGAATTAAAAAAATATGCAACTTATGGTAAGCAAAAGGAGCACTTATTATTCTGCAGTGCTTCAGATGGAATCTACAGCTCTATAACAGCTCTGAAAAATCCTGGTAAAATACAGACTTCAAACAAGAAACTCTACATATTTTCTATAAGCTTCATATTGTTGCAAAACCACTTAAAACGTTGCTTAACTATGCTTACTTTAACATAAATGCACTTACTCAAACACTACGATTTAAATAAAATATAATACATGGAGGGTATCTGTTTTGGTTTGGTTTTGGTTGTTGGGGATTTTTTTTACACTTACTAAAGGCAAGCTCTTTGTAAAACACCAAAGGTACGCAGAGAAGTACATAATTTTATAAGGCTTCTACTAAACATGACCCAATTAGTTTTAATGAAAATTTTAAACATCTTAAACTAGTTCATAGTTTAATAAGCACATAATTAAGCAAGCAACTAAAATATATAACACAATAAATAATTTTATGAGCACACAGTAACACAAAGAACAGCACTAAATTTCAAAACGTAATGAATTTTCACAGAAAACAAAACTTTTTTAAAATGAAAGTTTTAAATAAAAATAATGGTAGGTTTATTCCCTTCCACAGGTAAACAGAGTACATCACTTAGTTAAAAGCCAAGGAACCATTAATCTCACTTTCTCCAGATTAGTGAGGTACAGAAGTTGTCCTAATTTCTTTTGAAGCTGTGATTTGGCAACTGCCTTGTCATTCAGAAGTTTCACTCGATTTTGCTCGACCTATGAAAACAACATTAAATAAGAGTTAAAAAAAGGAAAAAAAGGGTAAAGTTTTACAGTAAGGCTAATTTAATTTTTTAAATGAAATTCAGTTGAGTAATTTACTGGCAGGTAGAAAACCCACTCATGCTAGAAATTTAAGATGTCCTTCTGTCCAAAGAAAATTATTATCTATTCCTTTCCTGTACCCAGTGTGAACATAGCACTGTGAATGGGCTGAGACAAAGAAGATACAAAAAATTGCTTTTTATTGTTTTATTTACATTACTGGTTCTTTAGAGAAACAAAATTAAATTAAAATAACCCAAATCTTTAAAAGTTTCTTTTGAACTTCATTCAATTTCTCATCTATTTTCTTACAATTGTGTATATATACACTCGAATCAACTGCTGGTTCAAAAAATAATGTGTAACAGACAATATTTTCTTTATATTTCTTAGAAATTTCCACTTTTGATTTAATCTATACAAGGACAGAAACATCAAGATGACTTTTTTAGATTTTTGTTAGATTAATTACAGCTGATACTGGAGAAGTGTAATACTGAAAAAGAGGCAGGCATCTGAAGGATGAAGGCCTGAGCAATGGGTGTTTTTTAATGGCTGCATATACACACATAGATGTTAAGGCTTTATTAGGCATTTGTTAAGAAAAGTGCTCCTTTTAAAAAATTGTTTGAATACAGAGAGGAAATTTATTTCCTACAGAAAGAAGCACTTTTACTCAATCTCACAGAAAAAAAACCACAAGATGTGTCTACAGAAAATTTACTTCTATTGGTGTAAAAAAATAAATAAATGAAGAGTTTAAATTAACCCAGCATTTTCTCTATCATCACAGAGTCAGGGTGGCTCAGAAATTTCAAAATACTGAAAAAAAGGATCTTTCTTTGAGGCGCTCACTTCTGTTTTATATAGGTGTCTGTGGAAAGTATCAATATGGGTAAGGACTTAGATTAACTTCATTTTCCACCAGCTTGGAAAACTGGGCAATTGTAGAGAAAGGAAGGAAGCTGCTGCTGTTGAAAGGACAGCAGTCTTTTGGAAACATGGCACTCTGTCAGAAGGCTAACAGAAATATATCAAAGTAACAGTGACGTGCTCAAAATGGCCCATGTACTTAATGTAGAAATAGGTAAGAATTTTATACTCCACCCAGCCTGTCTGAAATGAAAACAGAGACACACAGACATTATACATAAGATCCAGATGCAGATTTTGTCTTTGTAGGAGGCAGGTCCCTTCAAAAAGAAACCATTCTTTCCTGCCCAGTACTTTACCTCATGTGGTTCTATAATGTGGAGCACTGGTGGATTTGGTTTTGGCTCATCAGGGTGACGCACTCTCAGTCGTTCTGTGGCCATTGCCAACTCATCGATAGCAGACACGTGATCCCTAAGGACCATCCAATACTCATGAAGCAACTGTAAGAAAACACCAAACAAATCAACAGCACACCTGAATTGAGTTACACTTACATGACTCTGCCATACAATGTAAAATAAATGCTAGAATATTTTTGGAGTAAGAAATAATATTTCTTTACAGCATTCAGCCACAGCAACTAATTATAAAGGAAAAGAAGCAGTATAGATGGCATTTTGTCAGCTGTATTTTCCAGCATCTCTGTATAAACAACAATAAAAAGCTGAATCTCATTTCTTCTACAACTCCTAGTATTACAGTAATTAATGCAATTAAGAATTCAGAAACAAAATGCCCTGCAAAACAAAAAATCCATCCTGAATAAAAAGAGTTATTTCATGGAGTATCATCCTTGTAACTCAGTGTCTATTACAGTAGTACAGACCACTGAATCAGTATTTCCAAATCACAACGGAAGGAATCATAACACTGTCCTCATTCTCATTGGCATACTAGTCCCATCTTTTGTTTCCTAACAGGAAGGCAGATGAGAAAACTGTGATCCTTCTTCACAAGACTGAATGTAAACTAAATTAAAAAATGGACCAGTGTTGGATTTTCTGAGTCTTGCCTCATATTGACTCAACTAAACAGATGAACACATTTACTTGTATCTTTATACTGTTTTAAAAGATGCAATTACATTGCTTAGTAATTTGATTAGTAGGCAGTATAGCTTTTGGAGTAGAGCTCAAATCATATATAAATTATTTACAATCACATCCTGTCATAAGCACTGTGGAAAAGGTTGGTGTAGGCAAAGCCTAATTTCAGGAATACTACTCAGATGTGCTAATATTAAGCTGCAATTTGTTTATAATAAATTAAATGGACCACACAACTGTTCTATCACCATGTAAATTACTGTACCTTATATTCCTTTTTCCATGCTTCAAAGAGTTCCAGGAATACGCTCCCTTCTTCGGTGAGCCTAACATCCATTCGGTGAGCTTTGGCAAAGGAGAGAAGAGCTTTCAAGGCACGCTCAGTTTCACTGGTTGCCCAGAGCCCTCTGCTTGTGGTGGGCAAACGGTCATCGACAAGCCCTTCTTGGTCTTCTATCATCTCCTCGAATATCGCCATTTGGCCTTTAACACTTCAAAACAAACCAAACACAGCACTCAGCACTAATTTTGTACTTCCACATCCATCTGTACTTATTCATCATCGATCTCAGCCTTCTTACATATGATTAAAGGGTAATTCAAACTAAGAAAATATAAACAGCTGTTTTATAATGTAATCAAAAGCTTGTGTTGAACACAGTGACCTGTTATCAATCTTCAGGCCATTTTGTCAGCTCAAAATCATCAATAGCTTTTGTAAAGGCTTACACATCTAAATCACCTTTCAGTAGTTATCAATGTCATATTCGTTAAAAAAATAATCAATTCTGACTTTTTATACAAGCAAGAATTATAGTTAAACTCTGTTGCAAAATTTGCTGTGTACTGCATTGTGAAAGAACAGTACAGCTTCCCAGTTCTGTCCTTGAAAAATAATGCTACTTTAGGAATACATTGATTCTTCCCAATTCCAGCAGCCATGAGGCAACAGAACTCCCACTGGTAAAGACTTCTCAAAATGTTTTCTCAGTAACCTCAAGATTTTTCAATCCAATTTTGACATTTTGAGAGATATGAGAGAGAGAAGTCCAAGAGAAAGCACGCAGAAAGCTATAATCAATGTCTTTCAGTATGGTCCACTATGCATACTTCTCTGACACCCTGTGCTGGTGTCACCCTTCTTTCAGCTTCATCCTGCCTGATCTCTTCTCTCGTTGTAACATTGAATGATGGTGATATTATACCACTTGCAGCTGGACTGCAAATAAATATTTGCACAAACAGGAATAGGCGTTAAATTAATGTACTTGTATTTATACACATGTTTTCTGAACATGCCACTGCTTCATTTTGAACATGAGGTCATATTACAGTGGCTTGAGAGAAAGTGGCATGTATTCATTCCTTGGACATCATTTCTTCAAATGAAATTTACACAGAAAATTAAACCTAACAGAACCGCTATCAAAACAATCGACAAGAAGCCACTGTCGTTTGGTCATAAACTTATTTCAGAAAACATAAACCAATCCAACTTTAACTTTCTCTAACAGTGAGAAATCAATATAGCTATGAACTTACCTATGCATAAAGAGCTTTGACTCATATTCTGTGAACAGTTCATCAGCCTTACAAAAGACACAGCTGCAATACAGAAAATTGAAAATAGATCCACTCAGAATTTCATCGGAAACCAAATTATCATAAGGCCCTATTCCAACACATAAAACGACACAAAATTCTTAAAAAACAACAAAGTAACAGTCATACATACACTAACATAGCTGTCACTACAAGATTTTTATACAAATAAAACCAAAGGTCGTGATTTTATTTTTATCAAAATAAAACCAAAGGATCTGTGATTCCTGTATGCTGTCCTGAGTACATAATAAAGAATTTAGTATGTTATTTCGTATAAAGGAAAATTGAATAATAGACATCTAAGGTATATTTTCTATTTTCAAGACCTACTTGTTAAGTGGCAGTCTAACAGGTCTCAAGTGGCAGATAGTGGCAGCCTCAATAACCTGCTTAGAAGGAGGCCCTTCTAAGTTTTTCACTGCTTCTCTTACTATCTTCTGGAACTTCTTTACTTCATCCAGCTGTGTTGTGAGTAGGTATTGAAGGCCTCTGCAGTCACGGAATCTGATTTAAAGAAAAAGGGAAATTACTGTACACCAAGACACCAAATCCAAAAGTGATTCAGTATTTTAAAAAGTAGAAGAGAAGTAGCTAAATAGCAATCTAGGACAACATACAAAGTTGGCACCACAAGCAAATGCTTGTTACTACTATATGCAATGCTGCCAGAAATCACTCCAGTGTATCCCCAGAGTTGATGCCTGGTATTTTTAGAACAGAAAGACTCATTTTTAGAACAGAAAGACTTGACAGATGTGGCCAAATACTGTTAGTGAACACCAACCAGCAATATTCTGGTCCACAATGCAGATCTACTGAAGGTAAACCATTGCACAGACTTACAGTCTTACTTGTGTCTGCTGGCCAACAAAATTATTTTCAGTGTACCCATCACAAAAATACACTTCATTCAGCAAGTTAGTTTTCAAAGTAAATGTATTAAAGGGACATAACAGCAAACGATTTTCCTAAAACCTAGCTGTGTTTTGTGATTGGAGGGGTGTTGCGATAATGAGCAACATGAACACAAGTTAAGCACTTCCCACATTGTGTTTTTCCTGAGAGCAGAAGTGTCCTGCTGAAAGAAAGTGCAGCATTCCTACAAGGTCTGACTCTGATGTACAAGACTCTGTTTCTACACCATACGGAAAGTATGACCCAAAATATCCATTTTATGCAGCGCAGAGAGCAAAGCATAGGGTTTAATAGTACTAAAGCTTTACATTTAACATGACCTACTTCAGTAACATGCATTTTAAAATAACACAGACAAAGTTTCCCTAACCAGGGAGACTGAAAATAAACTTAAATTTCAACCACAAGTCTGCTGTTATTATCACCAGTTGCCAAATAACACCAGCTTTATAAAAATCACCATCACTATACCATGGATTAATCATATACAGTACTCAAAGAGTACTTGTTGCTTCCACCACTGACCAGTAGCACTTACTAAGACACTGTTTTTTATCTCACATGCTAAAATAAATTTAAAAGGAAGTAAGTTTTATCCCTGTGTTACAAAATAAAGTTTAATCATAGATAGCTTTTCCAAAGTTATACAATCTGTAAGCAGCAACCTAATTTCATCAAGGAAAAGAAAAAAATCAGTGTGACATAAGCTAACATACAAATGGATGCATAGGCATAAAAGTTTTGCATGAACATGCAAACAGTTGTTTCCTTATATTTATTTTGACCAGAATGTGATGCTATCATTCTCAAATAACCATGAAACGTTCATATCCAGACTCACAGACTGGCTGAGGTTGGAAGGGGCCGCGGGCTCTTGTCTGGCTGAAATGCCCTCCTCAAGCAGAGTCACCTAGAGCTGGTTGCTCAGGACCATGCCCAACTTTTGAGTATCTCAAGGATGGAGACCCTGCAATCTCTTTGGGCTACTTGTTACAGTGCTCAGTCACCCTCACAGTAAAAAAAAGCATTCCCTGATGTTCAGGGGAAACATCTTGTGTTTCAGTTTGTGCCCACTGCCTCTTGGGCTGAAGAAAAAAAGAGGTTAAAGTTTTATATCTTGATTTATTCAATAGAATTATTTTAAGTACTGAAAATAAAAGATAGATTTACTTCCATCAAGAAGAAGTTTCATCCTTTTGGAATCGTGATGGCAGAGCTGTCAGAGTGGAGGATACATCATTACATATGAAATTAAAATATGTGTGTATCTTAAGTATTTAAATCTTTACACATGTTTTATAAACTTGTGCACAGATGTATATAAATTTGTATACATATACTTACATAGATAATAAATATAATAAAAAAGTATTTGATTAGAACATGGTTCAGAAAGACTATTTAAGTTTATGTATCTGAGAGAATTGCCTGAAGTTAAACTTCCTATGTCTCCTTTTCTGTGATGAATTTACAGACCTTAATCCCAAATGTACAAGAGTGGGTTAGGAGAAAAGCATCCATTCAATCCTAAAATTTAGGGGAGACCTTATTGTTTCCTATGTTTATCTAAGAGGTAAAGAATATCTAAAGGCACAGAGAAGACTGAGTCAAACTTTTGTCAAAGGCACCTGGCTAAAGAGAGACAATGTACACAAGATGCAACACAGGAAAAAAATAACTAGGTTCAAGAATTTTAAAGTCTTTTTTTGACATTAAAGTGACACCAAGTGGGCCAAATACTGGAACAGGCTTCACATAGAGACTATTGAATTTCCCTCCTTGGAGATACTTAACAGGTCAAATCCCTGTGCAACTTTACTGGATTGAAGGAGTATGGATATGGATCTTAAGATGGGGGTTACTTTAAGTGACCTCTTCAAGTTCATTACTCTGTAACAGAACCCAAAAAGAAGTGGTATACTGTTGTCTTGAACATGAAACCAACCTCAAATTGTTTGCTCAGAAAAACAGTGGTGCTATTTGACAGTGTTACACAAGGATTTTCTGATATTGTCTGTCTACTTTCCATTTAAGAAAGACAATTTATTTTACAGGTTACTAAGTTTTAATGTAATAAACTTTGTAAGAATTCTTCTTATTCAGCAGTTTCTTGAATATAGAAGAGTGTAAAACCACAGTAGATAATACAGGAGAACGTTTCAAAGAATGCTTATCTAAGAGAAAAGATTTCTCTTTCCTGCTTTTCTAAGTCTTCTATCTCATTGCACTTTTTCAGGGACTGGTTTTGAAACATAATTGCAAGCCCAGATTCTCTGAAGCAAAAATGCTACCTATCTGAAAGTGCTAGCACAAACTAGTAAGAAGACCTGAGTAGATTTAACTGTATCTAACAGCCTATTTCAGTTCTTCTCTTACTTCTCTGCCATGGAGAGTTTACTCGTCTGCTGTTTGTAGTTGCAGGTTATTTCGTTTTGCACACGTTGAACAAGCTCCTCATCAATGGCATACTGTATTGCTGTCTGGATGACATCCAACCACCAAGGAGAACCTGAATGAATCTGTATGAAAAACAAGAGATTTATCCTTGAACACTGAGCAGAAAAACAATCTGCTCATTGCAACAGAGGCATATACTGCTCTTTAGGCCATGGTCATACACACACCAGCTAATTCCATTAAAAGTGGAGGATGAGAGTGTGCTTCACCAAGGCTATCTACACAAAACAGCCACACAGAGATACTGTGATCTCAAAGTTTCTTCCTTCTCTCTGTCTCAAAAGGAGATGAAAATATCATTTAATCAGAGAAAGCAAAGTTCCCTGTGAAATTAATAGAGCAACACTGAAGTGATCTTGTAATTTTAAGAGGCGAAAGAAGATAAATAACTAGAGTTCTGGATAAAAAGATGAAAATAATATTCTTTAAAAATGCCAAAAGTCAGAGACAAAATATTTAAGAGGTACCTGCCTTTCTTTGAAGTTCCCGAATGGTTTGAAGAACTGGCTGTAAGGCCTGATGGGCTTCTGCAACTTCTGCATTGGATTTACTCATATAATGCTGTCGAAGCTGTTCTGCCTGTATGGAGATAAGAGCTTAAACTATGCACAAATCATATATCTGTGAGGAACACTGCAAATGTAAAAACTCCCCAGCTCCCATAGTGTTTTTAAATGCTTATCTATCTGTGTGCTACCCACCTTGACTTGTAAACAATATTTAGCAATATTTTTTCCTCTAGAATCCAGCATTTATTAGTAAGCCAAAAAAAGCATTTGAGAAGACAAATTACTATAAAGATGCTAACTGTGCAACTTCACTTTTGGGTAAGCCCAAAGCACACAACAGGTATACAATGCATTACAAAAGGGAACTGGAATATAACTCAGCATTCTTACTTATCTATTTTGAATAAGCAAACAGAACAGTCTGAGAACAGGACAATTGAACTTACCTACATATAAAACTTACTTATAAGTAAACAAGAAAGGCTTAAATTTCACTAAATACATCAGATATATAATTTTTTTCAGAGAAATTACTTCTAACAGTGAAACCCCTCTTGGTATGCAAGTGCCACCACTATACAAGCAGAGCCAGTTATTTCATATTTTAAAAGCTGATTAACAAACAACTTAAAAGTTACATGTGTCTTGCACCGTTACATACTGATTTCACTACATACATTTATTTTGTGCATTTTAGTGTATCTTTAAGTCTTTTTTTGTTTGCTACTATTAAGATACTACATTGTTGCTACAGAGGCCAGTTTACAAGGAATGGACAGGACTCTTCACTCACTTGGTAGAGCTACTGGCAAAAGGCAGCTATGAAAAACCACCTCTGCATTTATAAACAAAACTAATTTTCTACTGGCTTTCTTTATAATCCTGCCTGGATAATGCAGTATTTAAAAACTGCTAGAATTACAAATCAATAAAAACCAGGCAGTACTTCTACAGAACTTCTATAAGGCAGGTATAAACTTTAAATATTTAGGAGAACTAGGCTCATTAAAACAAAGAAAACTGCTACACTTACATAGAATTTGCATAAAAATGATAAAATATAAGAAGATAGCCAAATAGTAAAACATATATTCATCACCAGCATAAAACAGGAGAGGCTGGAAGAACTGGGCAGCTTGAAGGAGGGAGGCTTAGAAATTACTAAAGAACAGCTTCCCAGCAGGCAGAAGGAAATCACAAAGATGAGGAGCCTAGGCATTTTTCTGAAGTACATGGCAAGTGAACATGGGACAATGGCTATAAAATGAAACAGGAAAAAAATTCACAAAGAACCTCCCTAGTATGAGATATATGAATGTGCTGGAATGGGCTACTCAGATAAGCTGTGAAATCTTTTTTTTTTTTTTGGATGTTTTAAAAGGCCAGTTGGATAAAGCCCTGGGATACCTGGACAGAAATCTACTCAGCTGACCTTGCTCTGAGGGGGAAGTTCCCTCTGAGGGGGGAACCGTTCCAAGGTCCCTTTCAGCCCAAACAGTGACACAAACATGACATTCTTTTGCAAATGTTGTCCTTACATTCACTGCAAGTAACCACTGGGAAGACAGAATGACACATTCTTTACTGGCAATGTCTGTGTAAATTATTTCCATAGGAACATGGGGGGAGTGGGGGGTGAGGAAACAGCATTTTAGAGGTAAAAATTATTCAAATTTCCATAAAACACACTTACAACATAACAGAGGCCACCAGCATTGAGAACACCAATACTGTATTGGACATTTCTGCTCTCATCACACAGTAATCAACTCCTGATTTTACTAAGTTTAAGGGAAATATATGTAGTTAACTCAAAAGCTATTTCTTTTGAAATGAAAAGAATTGTTGTTTCTTTAGAAAAAATGTTAGAAAAAATGCTGAGGGGACAAAAATTAAAATGTGCTCCTCAAAATCTATGTAAAAACAAAATATGCTTACCTCTTCTGCAAGTCGGCTATCACGCAAAGTTGGGGGAATTCCTGGGTGCTTTGCCAACAATTCCATCAAATTATGTGTAGAATGAAGTCTCTAAATATACACAAAGTCAAGAGCAATAATGAAAAAAATCCATTGCAGCTTCCATGACAGAAAAAACCTGAACAGCAATGACAGCTTACAGCAAGAAATTAGCATGCATTTAAAATCAGATTTGTCTTTCTCTGCTAGTCTAGAAGCATCTTATAAAGAAAAGAAAGATTCCTTTCCATATTTTACTGGGAGAGGAAATGACAGGAAATTAAATGTTAAAAAGACCTTTAACGCCTTTAACATCTCAAAAGCAAATCAGCAGGCAAGTGTGATACCAGGTCATCAGATCCTTCAGCATACTCACCCTCCTAATTAAAACAATCCTTGACTAGTATGAAAAACAAATTACTTATCTCAGAGCACTTTCTTTGGCAAATATATCTTAGAATATTCTGAGGAAACTATTAATTTAGCCTATCTAAAGCAAAATAAAGTGTAAGGAAAAGACCAAATACCAAGAGCTGTAATAATTTTTCATGTTTTTCATTTCTCTGAAATAAAATATATTGAAAAACACATGATCTTTTTGGTACACTTTTAGGGAAAATAAATTTGATTATTAATATACATAAAATCTGCTCCTCTTCTCTGGTTTCACTCTTTGTTTCTCAAACCAGACCAAGTAGATTATCCTTCCTGCACAGCTCCCACAAACTCATACTAATAACCTCCACTATCATAAACTTGTGCCTTTCTCATATCCTGGATTCTCTTCACATCTGCCCAATTCCTATCTCAGCCATTTAAGAGGACTGGCCAGCAGTGATTTGCCATTATCCCAAAGAGCTAATCCTACATAACTGAGAAGACTTCACAGAAATAAAAGTTCATTACACTAAGGCAATATTAGGCAGCATGTATTTTGAGGGGGAAAATAAACCAACTTTATTGGACTGCACAATCCAGTTTAATAATTTAATTAACAACCTATGAGCAGCTTAACAAGTTTAAGCTAATATATCTAAGCTAAGTGAAAATAGCCACCAGGAAGTCACAAAGGAAAAGAATCAGAGAAGCACAACAGAGACATCAGGTGATCACAGGCAACACAAACAATAATTTGCTCAGAGAAGCAAGTAAAAAAACAGACAACTTTTTATCTATGTGTCACTAACATTTCAAATCTCTTATTATGTTGAAGGAAATTTTGGTCAATTTCGAACTGATAGTTCTTGAAGAACTATAAATATGTTACTTAGAGAACCATGATTTTTTTTACCAGGAAAATATATTCATATTTTTAAATAGTATTCAAAAGGCATGATGGCAAATGCCCAAAGAGAAAAGGCACTTCAATTTTTTTCATTATTTTGATGCCCTTCTATCTTCTGCAGGGAAAATATTTTATTATTCTCTATCATTTGGCACATTAATATCACTCTCAGTGCAAACCCTGCATTCTGAAATTGCAGGATGTAATATAACACTGTTAATGTGAGCAGTCACAGTCACAAGCACCAGATTAGGAATTCAGCTTGTTAACTGTACTGCAGAACAGCAGGTGGAGATCATACACTGCTTCAGGGACATTCAGAAAACTCACAAACAGGTGGTGTTTCTTTTTGTTTTGTTTTGGGGTTTTTGTTTGGTTTGGGGGGGGGGGGGGGGGG
>VWZN01015839.1:71869-98974 GCA_013396955.1 Regulus satrapa | reverse complement strand
GTGGTGGTTCATTTTTGTTTGGTCCAAAAAAAAAAAAGAAACATGAAGATCGTGGGACAGATTTTTATCTAAAGATTGTGATCAAAAGATTGTGATCATTACAGCAGGCTGAAAGAGTGATTCAGCACACCACTGGGAGGAAGAAAAGACTGACCTGTAAAATTAAATCTAAAGTATTCCAGTTCTTAACTACGTCTCTTTACATTTCAATGCTCACTCACTTGCAAGGAATCTGTTTTGAGCTTTTCTTTGTGCTCTTCAGATGATCTTAGTACTTCTCTGTACAGTTCCGCAGCCAATGTATATTCTCCTGAATTAAAAAAGAGTAGCAGAAACATAGACATATTGAGTTGGTTTTTAAATATATAAGCAGCCATGACCTTACAAGTGTTACATTACTTGTAATATACTAAGATGTTCTCAGAGAGTCTGTATGTTAAGTGTCTGTCTTCAAGCAATTCTTTCCTAGTCATTCCATGACTCCCCACCAAAAAACTGGTAAAAGACAGAATATGATATTCAACAAAGACTAATGCAGTTTCTAAATTAAATATCTTTTGTGACTGTAAGATCTGCAAACCTCTTAATCTTAAAATACGTATTCACATTTGCATAAATACAAAAAAGTCTCATGTTGCACTTAAATATCATCTACAACTCACTGCAGTAATGCATTACTAAATTTGCACTGCAAACACATTATTCACTCTCCTAGTGGAAACCAAGAAAGTTGTGTCATACTTTAGAAATGCAGAAATGATTAGGTACATGCAGGGAGCATAACTACTGATGTAAGCTGCCAGCATCACAATCACTTCTCAGAAAATAGCTTATACTAATGAAAACCAAATACAAAACTGAAGTTGTATATGGAAAAGCAGTGAAGAAACAAATACATTTTAATTTTATTTTCTCAAATTTACTTAGCCAGTAATACTTGTAGAGACTCTTAAAACATGGAGAAGTACAGGGACAAGAAATGCATAAAAGCAGACAACAGAGTAAAACAAAAACCAGTATCCTATCTATATGGAAATGTAACAATTCTATGCCAACAAGATTTGCTGCTTCTTACATTGAAAAAGTTGCATTTGTAATGGTGTAGTCCCACAATATAGGATTGCACTTACTAGTAACCAGCCAAAAGCTGTGTGCTGAATTTGCTAGCTTGAAGCTTGTCAGGCATCCCTTGAATTTTTCTTGACCTGCCTGAACCTTTTACCTGGCTTAGCAATTTCTGTAATTCACTAGGTGTCTATGGCTAATTTTTAAAATATTTTCAAACTTTTGTTTATCTTTGTGTGGTACAAACACAGCTTTACACAGACAGCAGTAACAAGCAGTTATTCCATGTAGAATGAGGTATTTACAGCTATCACAATGATATAGTGTAGGGAAATACAGGCCTAGTAACAATAGCAAAGGCTATTGACAAGTAAAGATATAGGATGCAGTGTAGAGTACAACCATGGGATGCTAAGAGATGGTGCACAGGCTTGGCAGTGAATAAGAAAGCCATGGCTATAAACAACTCACCCACAGTCAAAGAAATGCAGACTTAGAGCTGGACAAAACTGGTTTTAGGGGCAACAAAGAGAACAAAGAAAGAGTATGTAACATTCATAAAAGGCATCACGTACACTAAATTTGGCGTTTTCATGGAGCTGCAGACCAATGATGAAAGAGAAAGATGCAAACATGCTAGCAAACATAAAAATGACCCTCGCTGGATTCTTGTGTGAGAAAGAAACCATCAATATAAACATTTACTCCTCCTGATGAAGGAAGTGACAACTGGCAATTGCACTGCCACCACATCTCTGAAACCACTGACCTCAGGGTCCAGACAGGCCTAAGTAGAAAGATGAGTATAAAAGCAGGACAACTAGAAACAAGTAAGTGTGATTGTTACTCTTTTCTTTGCCTGCAGTAATTAAATTTGGACTAATAATAATTAGACCTATCAGTTTTCAATAGCACTAAGACTAAATTCATGGCCTTACTTTTATATAAGGTGTGCTTCCCCCTTCCTGATAAAGAAGACTGAGTGTAAGGGGGAGGACCAGAACTCTGTCTCTTTTGTCCTGCTCTTGCTTCTCATCAGACAAAATCTTTATCCGTCTGGTTTTCAAAATAGGTCAAACATATTTTTTTCTACTAGTGTCTTTTAGAAGCATTACATCTGTATGTAACTCTTTTTAGGCACTAAACTCTACCAGAAACACTTATCTCCATCCTGCAATTGTAACAAAGTATTTCAAACCTACTAACTACAGATGAAAGAATGTGAATATAGTCTTTCTGTGAGGCAAGTAAATGAAAAGGCAGTTTGCCTGTTCCCTCTGAAGGAATACTTTGACATGAGCTGGAAAAATTCAAACAGCATGTGATCTTTAGAAGAACTTATAAAAAGAGGCATTTTTACACATTCATAACTGAGTAATTTGAATATATCTTTTATTTTGTGGGACACTCAAGATTCATGTAATTATTTTTGTTTCTCATTCAAAGCTTTTTTTTCCCCTTATAATGCGGACACAATTTGAGATTGGCAGTGCTGTCTAGAAGGAGCAGCAAAAGGAATCCACAGTCAGCACAGCTGTTTGCATGGCTGGGGGCACAAGGGAAGCCCAGAAAGCAGTACTGATAAAACAAAAGCAGGTTAAGTACAATTACACAGCTATGACTTCTTCTAACCTTCCAGTACACAGAGATGGAGCATATTGTAGTGAAAGGGGTAAAGAATATGCTACAGCCCTTTGGTCTTACCTTTAATGATATGGATACCAGCTAAGCCATTAAGAGCACACACCAACTGTCGGTGAGCTTCTTCACACTCTGTTCGACATTTCTTCTGCAGAGATGCCAACAGTTCCTCCATGGTCATGGTGCTGAAAAGGAGACCGAGTGGCTTAAATTTTAAACAAAAAGTCAGTCCTAGAAAAGTGAGGGTCATGCTGAGCAGCATAGCAGATCATTACATACACCCAACATACTGCAAATGTTTTTGAGATTTCTTATTTAAAATCTTCTAGCTATCAGATTTTCTTCCTTTTAGAGCTTTACCCTAACTTGAGTGTATCCACGGTTGATATTTCTTGGAACAAAAAGAAATAAGAAGCAAGAAGAAAATTTGAACTTGGAAAAATATTCCTTCATGGCGAAAAATATTTTTCTTCTTCTGCTAGTGGTGAACTGGCAACAAGCAAAATAGACCTCATTTTGTCAAAAGCTGTTCCGATGAAAACAGCTATGACAGACCACAGTTGTACCCTCTGCCACCAATCTAAACACAAAACACATGAAGTGTCAATGTAAAGAAGAAAATGCGTGAAATGAGAACAGAGAAGACTAGCAAAAAATCATTCTAAACTTCCTTTTCTACATTTGTCATATCTGCAAATTATGAGAGGAATTTCACCAGAAGAGAATTAGCTTAACATAAAAATATCAGAAATTGAGAGAAAAGAGAGAAGCAGGAACAGAAATGAGGATGCAAACAGGAAGCTTGGAGAATACCTTGGAGTAAGGCCACAGGATAAAGAATCAGAACACTGATATGAAGAGACAGGACAGTAAACCATAGCAACAGCCTACAACAACTGACCTGAGGCTGCTTTTAATACCAATTGCTGCTGTTAGACCAAACACCACCCCCCTCCACTGAAACCCGGCTCCTCAGCCTCATTCACCTTCAGGAGGCACATTTACTATTTGGTATTTGGAGCATTTACTATTTGGTGCTCAGCACTGTGGAACAGAGTAAAAGAGGTGACATAACTCTTGCACAGACTGGGCTCAAAATATGCTGGGAGGATACCCTTGCCTAGGCCTTTATTTTACCTTCCTTGCAACATTCCAGTTGCAGAAACTAATTCTTTATTTTATAGTACAGTGTTACATCAGCTTTAAATCAATATAATCACTACTGAAAGGCAATGGTAAATACATGTAACACCTGCATATAGTGATACTACCACCATTGCTACTTACTTTTTATTTTCAAAACCATCAGCAGTAGTTCCAAGAAAAATTATAACAGCAAAAGGATGTACATATAAAATGTGCAATTTGATACACAGCCTGAGAATACCAATTTAAGACAAAAAGAAGGGGATTTTACTCAGTTAAACTATGATATCCTAGAAAAATCTCTTTTGAGAGCTTTTTTTCTTTTCTGTAGAAAGATAAGATCTCATTTACTGCCTTCACTACAAAGGTGGGGAAAATCATCCATAGTAGAACAGAATATGCTCCAAACTCAGGTTTTTGTTCCAGGCCCATGTCTCTTATATGCTCCAGCATAATCTTTCTTATTTCAGTAAACTTCTCTTATTCATCAAAGGTCCTAGCAGAGAATTTCTTCATTATTCTCCTACATATAACCAAAGATGGAAACCAAATCCTCCCTCTATTCTGGGAATGTCTACTACTGCAGTCAAGTTTGGTTCACAAAAAAAAGTAAGTAAACAGTACTGGGAATTTGCTTTTCTTCATACAAGTGATTTGAAGAAAGATCTGATTTTCTTTGCTGGTTTTTCCATCAGTTACTTACTATGAAGCTGTCACTGTGCAACCATTCCACCAAAATCAACACAGTATGAAGCTGTTCCCACCATATTCTGCTCAATTTACGTATATTACACTTATACTACACTGTTCATTTTAATGCAAATAATCTTTTATGATGGGTGGGAATATTGATTTCTCCTTGAGCCCTTGCTACCACATTAGCAGACTGCTACAGTAAGTACTACAGCACAGTGTCTAACTATTGGTCTCTGCTCAAGTAGATGCAAAGTCAGCTTCAGCTGCTTAGGCACTGCAGGTGCCCTGTAAAACAAAGAGCAAGGAGTAGGACACAACTTCTTAGAGAATTTGAAAGAGACTGAATAGAATGGATGGACTAGGAAACAGTAGCAATAACACTGGCAGTGCTAAAAGTTGAAGCGCTTCTGTACCTGTAGCTCAAAAAAAGAAACCTAGACAGTGTTCTGAGAGTCTGAATGGAAAAAGCCTGTTCTTTCACAACCTCCTTCTAACTGACTGAAAAAGTAGCAGCTACATTTCACAGTAGGACTGGCAACATACTTGTTTTTAAGTCTAACAAAAGCTGAGACCCAACTGGTACTTGCAGTGGGGGAAGATGATCTTGAAAGCATGCAAATAAAAGAGCATTTGAACAGCTTTCAAGTTTGGATTTACATTTACAAATTCTGCAACCTCACATTAACATTTTCTTTTAACTAAAGAATTATTCCATTCTGTTGATTCAGTTCTTTCATCGTTCTCATTCATGAATGTGAGTTTTGTACAAGACCCAAAACAAAAAAAACCAAAACAACGCAAAACAATGGTCTTATTTTAAAACAAAAAAAGAATCTGGTTTGTTTTGCACTCCATCTCTTCTTACCTGCAACACCCTAGTCATAGTAATGTTAGAATGTCACTGGAGAATCAAATGCCTTCAGTATTATGTTCTGTAACACAAGAATTATTCATGACCCCAGTGTGCCATGTGCAGCTTGAGGTCAGATTACCTTGGTGTGCCATAGCTGCACATTTAACTAAAGAAGCTTAAATTAGGCTTATTTGAGACTGTACAAGAACTTGCACTGCTGGAGACAAAGTTTTGCTTTGGATAAAGTAAGCCATTTAAGAAATGACAGAAATTCACCTTTTCTGTAGTGGCAGGAACTCTCCCCGAACAGCTTGTGGGTGACAGCAGGCCTGCCTCAGCCGCAGCAAAGGGTATAGAATAGAAGTCACCGTCCTTCTATCTAGGCTGCTAAGCTTAAGAGTCCAGTCCGAAATTTTCCTGAGTTTTGCCAATGCATCCTGGCAGCACACTTCGTGCTGGCGATGATAGAAGTGTCTCTCCACAGGAGAGAAGTGAAGCCAGTGTATATTTTCTGTCTGGGGGGGGATTTGAATCTGAAATTAAAAAAATAAAGTAAGTAATTTGCAAATAAAACTATTGATAAAGGGTGTTTAGGAATTCTAAAACTTAAAAACTTTTATTTACTTGGTCAATCACATCCTTCTTCGCTGATCTCCACATTATCTTTGCAATTAGACTGTAGAGAGGCCGGGGATTTTTCCTACAATAAGGTCGATATAGTAGCTGGTCCCACCAATGTTTGACCCAGTAAGGATCAACTCCAAGAAAAAGGACTAATCCATACAAATCTGTCAAGAAAATAAAGTGTTTCTGTTTTAATACTTTGCAAGATGTCTCAAAAAAAAATTCAGTGTCATATAAAGGCTGTCAGGCATAAACCATCTCCATTCTGGCCTCTATCCTTTGCACTTGTTTTCCTGTCACGCCCTCAGCAGAATATTTCATTTGAAGCAGGTGGAAGGTGGGGTTTTCTCCTCTAGCTAATTTTTTATTTCCACACAACTTGAGAGAATATAGCTATTTGTGGAACACTTTCCTAATTTCAAGTTTAGCAGAAGAGAGCAAAGAATTTAAACCCATACAGAGCAGAGACAAGAGGCAGAAATTACATGATTGCATATGGTTAACTGGGTTTGCCAGGTTCTTCTAAACCAATATTGCTCAGCATCATTACTTCAGAGCCTGCTGTGCACCAACTGTCTGCTGCCCACAATCCTAAAAGGCGGTGCAATTCCGAAGAATTTTCACTTCTTTAGTAATGCATAAGAAATTAACAAAAGACACTTCAATTGTTTTCTTGCTAATTGACAGAATACATCTTGCTTATTCTGCCTAATTCAGAAATCTACTTTTTTGAATGAAATTTAGGACATACTGACTTCAAACGTCTGTCTAAATCTTACTGGAAAAATATAGAAACACACATTTAAATCCTGCATGTGGATACTGCAGAAACAGAGATATATGATGATATCTAATAGTTCTTGAAAATCTGGTGGTTACATTCCTTATTCTGTTAGCTTTATTGCAATTCACTATTCAGTTGAAAGCATCAAGACATTAACCAAATACATCATAGACCAGAAGAAGAAAAATCCTGGGGAATAATTTTTATGCAAGAAGCAATTGTTTACCCAGAGGTCCTATCCCAGTGCATTACAGCAGCAGTGGCACAGATCCAAACGAGTCAGCAGTTTTCATGCCCGATATGATGGGGGCTGCCTCAGTACAGCCTGAGAGTTTCTCAATGTGTAGGCATCTCAAGGCATCAGTATTATAAACTGTATGACATTTCAGATATGTATTAAATCAACACTATCACACACAGGGCCTTGAAGGAGTTCATCAGGACACTAAAATCAATCACTTCTTTCTACAGCTTCGCTTTATTAATGCTGTATTCTCACAACTATTATACGTATTTATAAATTTAATTCACAATTTCATAATGAATTAACCTAAACGATTGATTTTTACAACTTAGTGTCCAAACAGTCCCCAAATGCTTACACTGATTTATCGACTTTCAAATGCATTGCCCCAGTGTGTACCATATATTCCAAAATCCATCACAGAACAGAGGGAGACAAAGCAGTTAGTCAGCTCCCTATCTTTTTTTCTATCTCTGTCTGAAGGCTGTCTACAGAAATTGAGCACCACACAAAAAACAAGAAAAGATAAATGTCACCTACTAGCATACAGCTACCTACTCCACACATGTCAATTCATTAAGTGCTTACATAAGGAATTGAGACAGTTTCATAAGCTTTAGCACAATTTTTAGAATTTATATTCATGGCAGTGGATTCCCATGGTAGTTCATAGAGAGCTATGCAAAAAGCAAATACAGCTTTGTTTGCTGTATTTGACAGTTCACAGGATTCTGTACCTAGAGAAGACTATCTGCAAGAAAGAAGGGTTAGTATTTATCCACTCTGCTAAGTGTAAACTGAAGAACAAACTTGAGTCAGCTATTGAACATACAGCTTCTCTGCCCTCCAAAGTATCTGGCTAATTCAGGGAGAGAAGAAGTTTCCAGCTCTTCGATTTTTATGCTGATACATGTATTAATGGCTTTACTATCATGCTTTGAGTTTACGACTTACAAACTTAAGAGTACCTAATTGTCAGGGGTTGAGTCTGCAGCTGGGCAGGAACTCTATGTTTTGCAGAGGTTTTGGTTTGGTTTGCTAATATTAATTACTTATTTCTTGCTGTGAGATAGGACTAGGAGAAAGAGCAAAACAGGCTTAAAACTTCAAAAGAAGAACAAAGAAAACTTTATTGACAAATTAAACTGGTTTACGGAAATCAGAATTAAACCTTTAAATCACTTCTCTTCCCCCCAACACTTTTTCCTTTCCCACCAACATAACAATGTAGAGAGGACAAAATTCAAAGATTTCTCACTCTTATGCAGTCTTTCAATTCACCCAGGGAGAGGAGCTACTCACTAGCAAAGCCATGGAGACTTCCCTAGCAGACTTAGTTTTTAGTCTTTCTTGGGGTGCAATTTCCACAAGTGCATCCGCCCAGGGAAAAATCTGCACTTGCAAAAACCTTCCCATCTNTCTCAGTCTCTTTTCTTCCACTTGGGAGAAGATCGATGTCTGCAGATCTCAATCTGGGCACTAAAGAGTCTCGTAGGCAGACAGACAGAATTAAAATGCAGTAGAACACTCGAATCCGTGCTGAGAGCTGGGCTAAAGCATCGAAGGAATGCAGCGGCCAAGCTGGGTTTGGGCCATCTTTAGTTTGCAGGCTGCTGCCAGTCTTTGCCTGTGTTACCAGGCTGCTTTTCAGTCCCTGCTTATAATCCTTCATGGGGGCCAAGCTGGGGGAAACAGCCAGCACGTGGCTGCATTTAGTCCATTCGTTCCCCCTGCTCGGCAATGTCCAAAAGCAGTGGCATTGACAGCCCCAGCCCTCCCGATTGCAGGGAAGGGACCCGACCCAGCCAGGCCAGGCTCCGGCCACACGGAGGGGCCAGGCCAGGCCGGCCGCATAGAGCTGGGATGTTACCTTGGGTTTTGCCGGAAGGAAAGAGAGAGCCTCCCTTTCCCGGGCTTTTGATTTTTAAATGTGTATCTCACAGAGGCGTACCTTCTTCTGACTGGTTTGCTACTTCTGTGAGCTGCGTTCTATCTGAAACTAGCACACTAATGAATTCAGAACAAAACTGAACTGTTAACTGACATGTTAACTTATTCAAAGCCCCACCTAATAATCAGCATAATGTAGTAATCCCACAGATTACATTGCTACATGAAATCTCACCTTCTAATCCTCGCTGCACAGGAGTGCCACTGACACACCAGCGATTGATTCCACTCAAACGGAGTGCCATTTCAGCAGCCTAATGAGAGGACATAGAACCAATGGTAGGAAAGGAAAAACTGAGTGGAACACAGTCTGACAACACGTGGACCTTACTTTTGAGAAGTCTGGACATAATTTCAGAATGTACCTAAAACCTAGAAGCAACATTGATGCAGCATATTATAAAGACATATATACAATTTTTGATCTTTTTAGAAGGCAACTGAAAGCTGATAAAAGCCATGTCCTTTTCCAGGTAATCAAGTGCAATTAATGGTTCACAAAAGGCAAACAAATAGCAAAATAAAATGTATGTTAAAAAAGACACAAAACATTAAAGCCTGTAAGGCATTATATAAGTACCATTTTTGTCTTCCTGTCTTGGGCAAAAAGACCGCACAAACACTAATTAAAATAACCCCCCCTGCAGACTGTATCCCTTGAGTTTGCAGACAGGCTGCTGATTATTTTAACTTCTAGACCCAAAGGACATATCTGCCTTATGTGCCTCCCAACCACATCACTGAACAAGGCTAGTGTCTTGTTTGAAACTATCAAACACCATATACAACATCATGACCCAGTTCTTTAAACTGTCAGTATAGATTACATTAAGCATTTTTTGAGCTGAATATACTTTGCAATCTGCCAAAATTCCAACAGGAGAACCACTTAATAATAAGAATCTCCCACAGAAAAGTCATTTCTAAAGAATAAGGGACAAGGACAAATTACATGAGTGTACTCTGAACATTAAGAGGGGGAGAGGAAAGACTACTTTATTATTTACAATAAACTTGTCCGAACGTTTTCAAGTTAAATGAACGCATGGCCAGGAATGTCATACCTTTGCAGTAGTGCACTCAACCATCTGTGCTTCGTCGAGGCAGATCCTCCACCACTCCACGGCTACCAAGGGGCTGGGGATGGCCATGTAGCGCTTCTGGTTCCTGAAGCGGCGCCCGTCCTCGCTGTTACTGTGGGGAATGTCCACGTAGTTGAGTTCGGAGCGCAGGACGTCGTACGTGGTGATGACCACTTCCTGCTCTGCCAGCATGTGCGGCTGCAAAAAGCCGTGCTTCTTCACGCCTTGGTACACCTACAGGGAGTTACAGCCAGCAGCACAACAGCCAAGAAGGGAGGTAAGAGACGCCTTGATAAAAATGCCAAAATATCAGCACAGCTTAATATGTGCAAGCTTTTAGTGGTGTTGCTCATATAAAAAAAAAACAAACAACAAACTATCCATATAATATATGTATTCCCAGTATAGTGGGAAATTCATCCAAGTAACCTAATAATAAATACAGTAGAGCCATGGATGTAAATTTGTATGTATAACTTCATGATTTTGCAAAACATTTATTTCCTCCTTTGAAAGAGAAAGACTTCATATTTTCTTCAACAGTTATTTGTGGTAACAGTTGTTTGAAGATTAAGTGTTCTGTAATGTTGTATGGAAAAACATTATGTAAGTCACTGTTACATGTGCAGTATTCTCCTCTTCTTTACTGTACTGTATTACCTTTCTCCCAAAAACTTTACTCACTAAAATTTAATGGATGATTAGGCAAAGACAGAAATATGCATCAAAATATAAAAAACCCAGAAATGACAGTCTGAGTAAAGTTTAACCGACAGATATTTAGGAGATAAATACCCTAGGTAGAAAACAATCCTTGTGCACTAACAGAAACCTTTCATATTGACATTTGTTCTATTATCAGAAGTACTTTTCTTACCTCCCTCATAATGTTAAGCCAAATCCCTTTAGAACATACAGAAGTAAAAATAACTGCTCTTTACTCCTTGATGATTACACTGTTAATTTCACTCTTCCTCTGTTAATTTCATTCCTACTTTTTCTCCAGATAATAATTTTAATACATATTTGTGCATATTGCAACAGTTTCTTTCTGTCAACTGAAAGAAACACCTGCAGATGATTTCCTTCTGTTCAGCCCCAGAGTGGGACAACAGAGCAACCCAGGTCATTGCACATGAAACAAAAGAGAGAAGAGAAGCTTGGAAGGGGAAGAAAAAAGAAACAAATTAATCAAAAAGAGCATGCTCTATGAAGCAACCAAGAAGAGATAAACAGCTGCCAAAGTCTAACGATTTCTTCAAGTATTTATGAATATATTTTCTGGATGTTTCTAACTTGGCCAAGTTCTTCTGTTTTCATAGCAGTAGGGAAAGTCAATCTCCCACAGAGTAAGACATACTGATAAATTTTAATTTCTTCTTCTATTACATAAAACCATTAGAATTTCCCACGGGTTGTAAGCAGTTGAAGAGTAAAAAACACACTTCACATGCAATGCAAAAGTTGTTAACATGGGAAATGGATCCTTTGAAACATCTCCACTACTTTAATTTTACGTTAATAGAAAATAAAACACCAAATTTTCATTTTCAAGCAACAGTGAAAACGAGTCTCACAGCTGGCAGTTAAAAGAAAATTAAAACAATCATGTAGAATGGAAGATGTCACACAGTTTAAAGTACTGACATTCAGTATTTAAACTATTTTATTGTTACTATGTAAATCTATTTCTGATAATTTTAACCAAAGCTTGCACTAAACTTGGACTAAGCCATAAGAAAACCATGCGAGTCTTACACATTTGTTAGTTCCTGCATTAAATCTAATTGGACTGCTGACACAAATAGCACTGGAGCCCTACATTTCATTTATACATGGGCAGCTACGCATAATAGCCAAAGGTGCCAGATATATCCCTGAATACAGAGTTGTATCAATCTGCTACTACTGCTACTACTCAAAATACAAAAGATAAATGGTTTTCCATACTCTTGATTGTTACAAAGGTTCCTGACTGTTAAAAATACGAAGGCCAAAGCTTGGCTGCATCAGTAATTAAAGACTCTTGAATGCTGTAATAACTGTATTTAAAAAAAACAAAAACCCATACAGCTGTTTTTACTCTTAAGTATAATTAGGTTTACTCTAGTGACAGGGTTATTAGAAATCAAGTAAAAGGACAACACATGGTCTCCAAATAAGCCACATTCTAATAAATTTGGCAGATGTTACAGAGACAATGGCAGTTTTAACAGTATTTCAGTAAAGTTTTCAGTAAACGGCAATGCCCAAGACTTCTTTTATAAAGCTTGAGAACCAGAAATGCAAAACTACAGACTTTACCTAGGAAAACATTTTTTATCTAGAACAAAAGGAGGAGCAACAGTCAGGATTGCTTAAGTGCAAGTGTACAGTGAAACAACACTCAAAATACCCATAGGCCTTTCAAAGTTCCTTGAGTCTTCCATTTCTGAGCCTTCCCCCTCAGAAATTACTTGTTGCAACTGCACAAAAATTGGCTTTCAACTGCTATACAATCTAGTCTGCTGATTTATCCCTAAGTGACCAACTAAAACAGAAAAAAAAATTAAGAACTAATTGCAGACTGTCTTTCTTGGACACCAATGCGCCACACAATGGCAAAGCATTGATCTAGCAGCAAGAAATGCAGAACTCTAACACAGAGGACAAAGCCCTCTGAACTTCAAGTGATGCAGAATATCAGACAGGAAGCCCTGAGCTGTGATAGAGCTCCAGAATATGAAGCTATATAATCTTACCAGAACTCGAAGAGATGATGATCTTACATGCCTGTTGATCTCGTCTACCCACTGGTGACAAATAGAACTCGGAGAAATTATCAGAGTCGCTCCTGTGGGAACAGGTTTCATTGCCACAAGGCAATGGGGACAGTAGAAGGGTCTGCTCTTCAGGTTCTCCTCTTTGTAGTTTACACATTCTGCATGCTGCCACAGGTAACATTTCAGACACTGCACACGAGCTTTGTAGTCAGCCAATCCAAGCTCACCACAGATGCATTCAAAACGGTATTCAGAGGTATTAAATGGAAATACAGAACTGGTATGTTGTACATTACTGCCAGCATGTTCTTGGGAATGTGAGGACTGGACCTTTGGGATTTCCTGCTGGACATCAGCTGTAGTTTTAGAAATATCAACATCAGCATGACTGCTCATATCACTGGAGACAAGGGGGCTGCCATGAAAATCAGGAGACTCTGGGACCACAGTTTCTTGCTTAACATTTTTCTCTTCTACGGAGTTCTCATCTTCTTCAGATTTCCTGTTATTTTTACTAGTTGTACAATAATCATGCTCTTCCATGGCGATATTTTCGTGTGAAGCAGTTTTAAAGACATTCTCAGATGTTACGTCACTGTTTCTTGATTCTTTGGTTTGAGTTTTAGCATCAATCAATTGCTTCTTCTGAGTGTTTTCTGAAGTCCTTGCTACCTACAAAGTAAACCAAGGATGTCAGGTTTTACATTCAGACCTGCTCAGCGACATTTAACACCTATTAGTGCTACTTTAATGTCTTCATTAATTGACATAGCCGGAGGGATCGAGTGCACCCTCAGCAAATTTGTAGATGACACAAGTTGAGCAGTACAGCTGACACACCTGGAACAAGGGTTACCATCCAGAGGGACCTGGACAAACTTGAGACGTGGGCCCATGGGAATATCAGGNCTAAGAGAGCTGGAATTGTTCAGCCTGAAGAAGAGAAGCTAAATTCTGGCCTTCTAGTACTTGAAAAAGGCTACAAAAAGCTGTAAAGGGACTATTTACAAGGCCATGTAGTGACAGGACAAGGGGGAACAGTTTTTAATGAAAGAGAGTAGGTTTAGATATTAGGAAGAAATTCTTCACTGTGATGTGCTGAGACACTAGAACAGGCTGAACACAGCCAATGATGACCCAACCCTGGAAGTGGTCAAAGTGAGGTTGGATGGGGCTTTGAGCAACATGGTCTATTAGAAGATGTCTGCACAGCAAGGAGATTTGGAATTAGAAGAGTTTTAAAGTCCCTTCCAACCCAAATAACTTTTTCCTCCCTTTTTAAAATTAACATATAAAGCACATCAATACATAGATATTAAGGGTTTATATAAATTTCCAGTTTGAGGATTTGGTTAATGTTTACCAGTGTTTAAAAAACAACTTTACAGTAAGAGCAACACAACTCCTCGCAGTGACACCATTTTGAAAGACTTATGACAGATGTAGTTAATATTTTAGCCCCAAATTTTACCTACTTATGCTTTCTGCTTCTTTATTTATGAGTGTTGAAGCAATTACTGTGGTTTTCTTCATTTTTACCACTAAATCAGTGTCACTGAACTAGTGCACACGGACAGTACAGCTGAGAGTAGGATGCAATTGGCAGAAAAAAGAGCAGCCTTTGCAACATTCTTTGAAGTAAGTATAGCAGCATGTTTTACCTGCTCTTTGGTTCTTTCTCGCTTCTTCAGTTCCTTGTAATTCTTTCCCAGCTTGAAAGACCCAGCCAGACCATGTCCTTTAACTTGTTCTACCACCTGTTCTGCAATTAGTTTTTCTAGAGTTCTTTTGAGAAGCCGTCTATTTCTCTGTGTGTCGTACCTATACACGGAACTGATGTACTTAAATATTGCAATAATGGATGCTCCTTTCTTCACATTCATTTCTTTTACAGCTGTTAATATCATTACTCGTAAGCCTGTATGAAGAATCAAAATGAAATAACTTACAGCTTTAGATAAAATTAGGTTACCCCACAGAGTGTGCATTAAGGGAACTCTGAACATAGTGGTCATCTAAAAAATGCAGACAGGCAGCAGTTTTGACAATATTTTACTTGAGGTAGCTCTACAGATTGCTCTTTTGCAGTGATTCTGAAACTATGTCGGAGAACAGTAGAAATAAATCACTCAATTTTCTTACTGAAGCATAAAAAAGACAGCTTATTCCATTTAAATGCATAAACTCTTTACAAAGAGCTCTATAGCACAGAGTTCTGAAGCTAAACAGAACTTTAACTTCAGTTTTTCTGAAGAAACTGAAGTTCATAAATTTACTTTTAACCATGGATCACTTGTTTGTAACATGCAATCCTACATGACAGTGCTCAGCAAAAGAATAATTTCATTCTGAAGAAGTCAAGAGTTGTCTTGAACTCATAGGTAGTGGCCAATATGAAAATACTGAAAGTAAAATGTATTTTAAAAGTCATCAAAAATACTTACTTGGATACTGTATTTTTTCCTTTAATTTAGGCTCCATTTCCTTTGTTTTTTTCTTTTTATTTCCCTCTAAAGGTTGAGGTGGAACAAAGAAGTTCACAAGCTTACCCTAATGCAGACAACATGAAATAGTTATTAGTTCATGTCTCTTCACTGTTACTGTGACCTTCATTAATCTCCTCACATTTGAAAGGAAGCATGAGTTGCTACGAATGTATGTTCTGGTCTCACTAATTTGCTCAGATAGCTCATTTTTTATGTATAGAGTGACACACCATTCAGTTCAGTTTCCTGGCTAACTGAAAGAAAAAGAACAGCTCTGAAAGCCTCTTGGGTCCTTCACTGCTTTAGCATTAAGTTGCAGGAATCTACAGCTGTAAGTGATCTAGATTCCTGATGGAGGAGGAAAATACATATTTAATATACAGCTAGAAACACAAAAGGAGGCAAGCAATACAGAGGAAGAGCCCTAGTCAGCTGTATGAAAAGTATGTTTTTCCTTTTAGGGATTGCCCCCCAAAATTTCACTCTATTAGAGTACTGTATTAGCTAAGATGTCTGTCCCAACTACTCACATCATGCAACAGTTTCAATAACTCCAGCCCTCCAAGAGCTCTGGTCTCTCACCACTGCTGTAAGTCAGTGTCCAGGCATTTTAGTGCCTATGCTCCTCTCTTTGCACTACTTGGTGCTGACTCTCTTATATATTTAAGAATCATCTTGCTCTCTCTTTTAACTGATAGATTACAAGCAGGCAGGAGAACACTATCATAAATATACAATGAAACTGATTGCCGTGATTTCCAAGAGATGGAAGTCACAAAGTGGTAAGCATTTACCTAAGAATAATGGTTCTTTCCATTCAGAAAGAAGTTTTGGGTTTAGTGGATGTGCCAAGTTTTCACAGTATGCATGATGAGGAAAGTGAAAAGAACTGTTGCTAAGTAAGCTCATTTATTATATGAAATAGAGGGAGAGGGGAAATCTTTATCCAAAATGTAAAACCGTCCCTGTTTTAGCACAGAACATGCGTCTAATGGATGTTTGACACTCATCAATACAGCAAAGTGAAAGAGAATGACCTCCAACATAGTAAACTAAATTATGTATTTAACAGGACACTCCTGGAGCCTGTCCAAGTTATATTAACAGTACAGTTGCCTGATAAAACCACTGAACAATGGCAAAGGATCAACAGCTTCTCACGCAAACTATTCCACCACTTATGCTGCCAAGTATCATGTCCTACTAAGAGAGAAACCTTCACAGTAATACAGCTTTAATTATGGACTACTATAAACCAGAAAGCAATAAACTCAAGAAAAGTACACTTGAATTCATTCTGAAAAGCATTTTCTTCATAATAACTCTCAACATGGTTTCCTTACCTCAGGTAATATCAGATCATCTTGTTTAATGTCTGGTCCGGTATGATTCAGAATAAGAGCCAACACTTCTACTGTTTTTCCAAGACCCATTTCATCTGCCAAAATACCTCCAGGCCACTGGGGTCCAGCAGTTGGATACTCACGGATAATACTAAAATTCAAGTACACTCCCAGTGAAGTCAGTGATTACAGAATGTTGTGACAAAGAAGCGTGGACACACAATATAGCTTCAGCAAGGCAAAGTTTGTAAAGGTGAGGCATTATCTTTCATTAGTTAAGCTGAGATTAACAAAAACTAGCAAACTTTTTGGGTGTATGAACCTGACCAAGACAAATATGCATGCCAGAACTTTTAGAATTTTTTCACCAGGCCTTGCCCTGCTAACCTTAGCATATCATAGCACTAGTCTCAAAAAATTTGAAATATTTTTATATTCACTAGCAAAAAAGATCTGAAAGTTACATAGGGACAAATAAAAAGCAAACTAGCAATCAAAAAGTTCTATTCTGAAGCTAACGAGAAAAGAGAAACAGGTTTAATAATGCAATACCTAGCATTAATAAAAAGCAGTACACTGCTGCCTTCCTTTGGACTTTAAAAACATTGGATCAGAAGAGCAAAGCCTCCAACACTCTGAGTTAAAAAAGTTACTATTAAACAACTTAATTATTGACATTTTTTAAGAAAAGCTTTAATAATTACATCTTCAGCTTGAGATCTACATCTTTACCTATGCATTATATACTCCAGTTTGCACTTTTTTTTAAATTAAAGCTATCACTGGTCTAATACTTTAGATCTTAACTGAAAGACAAGTCATGGAATATCTTATATCCTGCAGGATAAAGCCACCAACATGGTTTTCACAAAGTACAACCCTGTGGTGTCCTCAGAAAGAGCAACTTTATAAAAACATACCAGCCAGTAAATGGATTATAGTAGATTTTGACTCCATCCAGAGTGATCACCTCACGCCATAAGAAGTGCAGTGCGTTTTCTATGGAGAAAGTGTCCACGTTACTGTAATGAAGTTTCTCTCTTAACAGCACACTCCTTAGAATTATTCAGCCTTTTTGTGACATTAAGAGACAAAAAGCTGAAGTACACCTCCACAGAGCTTCATGACCGACATGATACATCAACTGCTGTTCAGCAAGACCTAGCTTATCGCTTGGTGTACCACCCAAACAACTGCTTTTATGAAAATATTAATTAAATAATTCACTAAAATTCTAATCAAACACCAAGAAAACATTACTGCCGACAGTCAAATTACACTTTCCTCAGTTATGCAAGTTTTTAAAATCCATATACTTGCCAGTACTTGGAGTACTTGAGTGGTTCTCTCGGTGAAGCATCCAGTTCACAGCCTCACTTTGGTATGGCCTCAGAATGGGAATTAATGCAGGATGCTGCACATCCTTTCTCAGTAATTGGATATCCTGCTGATGGGTGTGCCTTACAAAGTCATAAAGCTCTTCAATATTTTGTCGCTCTAATTCCATGTCAGATTCTTCCTCATCTTCCTCCAGCTCATCTGCATACGCCAAATTATTCAAGACATACATTATCAACCAACTTGGGACAACATTTCAGTAAATTTTGCAATATATTTAGTTTACACATATGAAAACAAGTAAAGCAAAGTATAATTTAAACATATGCCATCACTGCATCTGACTCAGCTATCAGCAGTAGCAAACAATGATCAATTTAATAACTGAAATAAATAAAAACACTGCAACAATAAGAACAGTAATAATAGCAATGAAAAGGGGGAAAGGGAGAGATTGAAAGGACTCAAGAAACAAGTGATGCATGATACAATTGCTCACCTCTCACTGATCAATTCCCAGCCCATCCCCAAGTGGCAACTGGTGGCTCCCAGACAACTCCCACCCATTTAAAAACTGAGGATGTTGTTCTCTGGTGTGGAATATCCCTGTTTGGCTGTCCTGGCCATGCTCCCTCCCTTCTTGCGCACCTGCAAGGCAAGGACTGAAAAGTCCTTGACTTGGGGCAAGCACCACTCAGCAAGAAGTAACAAATCATTGCCTTAAAAACATTATTGCCACAGTGAGCCCATACACATGGCACTGATCAGCTGCTAAGAAGAAAACTAACTCTATCCCAGCTAAAAGTTAACATGTTAGAGTGATCACAGATGTATAAGTGATCAGCAGAGCTCTTTGTTTAGAATTTAGGTATAGAATGATCAGAACTTTTTAATTTAATAAAGACCTTCCACTAAAAAAATCCAATTGGTAAGGGATCACAATTATCTCATGCTTCTGATTTAAGTATTAATAAATGACCTTGTAGAAAGGAGGAGCCTTAATTTATTCATCTGGTTAAGAAAATTGTAGCAGCAGAACAACATGTAGTTCTCACCACTTGCATCGCTGCAAAAATTCAGACAAGGCATACTTTCAAAATTAAAAATCCACCTCAAGAGAAGTAAGCACTCCTTGGGACAGAAGGCCTACCCTTCTTTTCTACTCTCTAGGAAAGAAGGCCTTGTATTTATGGATTTTTCCTGTAATTTGGATATATGGGCATATACAAAATTGAAACAATGTAGAACAAAAATTCATGAAAAATTCAAGGGTTCGCATTCGATAAAACAGATATGAGAGAATAAAAGACTTGGAGGACAAGTTTTAATTGTGTTTTAGGTCTAAAATTAAAACATCAGTATCAAAATATACAGACGAGTTCTAACACTAGCTAGCTAGCATTGGAGATAAATTCACGACACAGAATTTTTATATTAAAAAAATATCAAAAAAACAAAACCAAAAAAAATCACACCAAAATTGGAAGCAGGTCAAGGCTATAACTTTCAGCATAAATTGACCTTAAAGTATATTTAACATTCTAATAAAACAGCTAATGGCTCGCACACTTACATGAAATTTTAATTCTGATGCCTTGGGCTAACAAGGAAGAGATGTACCTGGCAAAAACCAGAAAGCCTAATCTTAAAATAAGGCTCAGGAGCTGGTATTAGGACTCTCTTTCATGGAAAGCAGAAGCTTTCTTCCACTGAAATGGGTGGTGAAGGTGAAGAATTATTTCCAAAACAAAAGGAGGAAATTATATGTCTATATATGGCAGCCATCAGTGCCTTCCCCTAATCCTTTTAAATCAAAGGAACAATCCCAGGGTGTCACAAGGAAAATAAGAATACTGAAAGACATTAAGTTTTTACATATTCATGTAAACTATATATATGACTCACAATGTGAAGAAGGCAATCAAAGTACACATGTGGGGTTAATGACCCAGCCAAGTAAAAAGCATCAAGAAAGCACTCAGCTTTATATATTAAAGAAATTGTTCAAAGGGATCCTCTAACACATACCCTTCACTTTAGGAAAAGAACAGAAAATGAGAGTGTTTGCAAAGTATAACTGTGATCAATAATTTGATATATAATGACACCTATCATTATACTTGCGGAAGTATACATTTACTTGTGAAAGTCTTCAAATCTCACATTTTTAAGAATAATAAATTGACTTCTACACTAACTAAGTGTATCCAGAATTTTACAGGAGAGCAAAGACTACAATATAATTTAAAGCTTTTTTTTAAAATACAGTTGGAATTTTTTGTACATACTTTCTTGTTTTGTTCATTCTTTCAGAGATTTCCTTTTCATGACTAAATGGTTCGACATACCACAGGGATTTTGAATAGGATACTAGGGAAGCTTATCCCTCTCTCAGTTACTTATTAAATAGTGAATATTTAATTATGCTTTCAACCATTTCAAAATGTAATTCAGTTACAGAGGTCTCATCTTAACCTTTTTTACATTTGAGAAACAGATGGTATTGTACCATCTAAAAATTCAGTATCTCTGATGCTCTTCAAATACTCTATTTAATTCCTTCAATGACTGAACTACAGTTCTGCTACTGCATCTGTCCTTTTCCAGACTGCAGTATAACAGTATCTGCATTAGTGAAAACCACCTAGATTAATGGACAACTTGTTGCCTCACAAATGGTAGTAAACAAACAAATACCAAAAATATCTTTGTGCACAAAGAATTTATTCTTCTCAAGAAAACTGAAGCTAAATTGTATATGATAAAAAGGTAAGATGGCAGAGAACATCTGACTGAACAGGCAGATTTGACTGAGACTCAAGGAAAACAGAGAGTTTATGAGCCTTGGAAGAAAAGGCTGGCAGTTCAGGAGGACTACAGAGATGTTGTGAGGTTACTGTATTCAGTTTTGGGTCCCTCCCTACAAGAAAGGCAGCGAAGTGCTAGAGCACATCCAGAGCAGAGCAGTGAAGCTGGTAGTGGATCTTGAACACAAACTCCTACGAGGAGCAGCTGAAGGAGCTGGGGTCTTCTGGAGAAAAAGCAGATGAGGGGAAGACCTTAGTCCTCTCTACAACTCACTGAAAGGAGATCCTAGTGAGGTGGGGATCGGCCTCTTCTCACAAGTAACTGAACAAGAAGAAATGGCCTCAAGTTACACCAGGGAAGGTTAGATTGGGTAACAGGGAAAAATTTCTTCCCGAGAAGAGCTGTCAAGCATAAGAACAGGCTGCCCAGGGAAGTGGTTGAGTCACCATCACTGGAAATATTTAAAAGATATGTAAATGTGGCACTTCAGAACACAGTTGAGTGACAGACTTGGCAGTGCTGGGTGAAAACCTAAATGATTCAAAGATTCCATATTAAATATTTTACCTTTTTTTTTTTCAGATTACTTAATGCATCTATGCTATGCTTGCCATAACATAGACGAACTTCCTGCCACAAAGTCTCAAAACCATCTAAAAGGATATTAACATAATTAACCAAGTACAGTGAGGAAAAATATATTTAAATTAAATATAGCAGTAGAAAGATCATATCCCTTATTTTTGTAAACCCTTGAGTAAGCCCCTTCAGGATGAGAATTTTCTCATCAGTAGGGGGAACATGAAGTTACATCATGGAATGTTATTGTAGAGATTTCACTTTAGATGAATATTGGCATATGTTAAAATATATACTTAGGTGTAATTTTACAAAACATCAACTAATTCTGTTTAAAAACAGGTGGAATTTAAACAGAGACTAAGTTGTTAGAAACATTTAAGAGGAATGCATCCATCAGCACAAATCAAGGCTAGATTATTTTATGCTACATCAATAAGTTCATGTTCAAAAAGTGTCAGGAAATGAAACCAGTTTCACAGTGCATAATCACCTGGGTTCCCTCACAAACATCCCTCATTTCTGTGACATGCTTCTTCTGAATTCAGAGCAGAGCATAATGCACACTATGAACTTACACAGCAGTTTAGCGATCATGTTTTGTTCTCTAACACATTCAGGATAATTCTTTACATTTGATTTGGTTTCACTAACACTGAACATTAAGTTGATGCATTTACTGAGTTATACACCTACCTACTGAACTGCAACCCTGCTTGCAACAGTTAGCAAAGAGGCCGTAATTTTTTTCTTCTGCATTCTTTTCTCTTCATCTATTGAATTTCCTGAAACTCCATTGCCTAGTCTGCTCGCAAGCTTTCAGTTGTTCTTCATCTCTGTTATGCTGAATAGTACATTTAAAAATTGTTGATTCCATTTCACCAATCATTCTTTTTCTCAAAGCATCAGTAATACACTAAGCTGCACATGCCTTTGTAGGACTTGACTGATGAATTGCAATAGTTTATTTCTGTTCTCCATGTCAGCTATTTTACTTCGTCATTTACATGGCATTCATTGGCCTGAAATCAAGACTCTATTATTATTTTACAGCACATAAAAATGCACATGCTGAAAAACGATCAGAATCTTTACCAGCTGGCAACATAGCATTTTTACAAACCTGAGCTGCTTGCATGGCTTCTGAAAAGTTAAGGCATGACAAGCCAACTGTTCAGGTCCACATATTTGCCCCAGTAGCTCTGAGGGCCACGTCTTCCCTTTCAGAAACTGCCTCTTCACCTGTAAGCTACACTGAAACAGGTAGTCCATATACACACATCCTTTAGTGTACTGAAGACAAATGCCCCAAGTTCCAGCAGAAAATTACTTTGGATCTTAAAGTAAGTCACCAGTCATTTCTTTCACAATCTCCTTTACCAACTCTTCCACAGTGAGAAGATATGCAGAGAAGAAAATTGTGCTTTCTGCTATAGCATTACTTTTGTTTCAGCACTCTACCATATGCTCTAGACAGCTCAAGTCAGTGAATTCTCTGGCAATTATTCTGCTCCTAATGCATTTATGATAATGTATTTCTCCTAACAGATTTTGAAACACTACTATTCATTTCTAGACCTTAAACTATGTATTCCTCAGACCTCTTCTTAGATCTGATTTATTGTGCTTTCAGACAGACCTAAACAGACATATTTGTACCAGTCAGACTTCAGTTTTCGGACAGATGATGTGCAGTATTCTCCCCAATTTACTGAGTTATATTGGCCCATCCCTAGGTACATCTCAAATCTTTCCTCACTGTTGCACGTTTGTTCTTCACACCAGGTAAGGATGTTCAGATTTTATTCCTTTTAGCCTCTCCTTAGCAAAGTTGCCTGATTTTTTATACAATTCTGACTTTTCTAATTAAATGTACCAATATTTGGGGTGGGTGATAGGTTTCTGTCACAAGATAACAAACTCTGTATATTACAGCCACTGAATCAGTATGCAGCCAAAATTTTGAACCAACTCTACACTCAGAAACAAAACAAATACTGGTTGTTTCATTTTTTTCCACAAGTTTCCTAAGACATCACAACATGAAGACATTGTTTACCGCCCTATAAATCTGTATTACCAGTAAGGGTAATCTGGCAAACATATCTTTAATTCTAAAATTATAGCAAAGCCCACGTTTCTCAGTCTGTAATGGCATATTCTCAAAACTGTCATAAAACTGCATTTTGCAGTATTTTACATTGCAACTGCTTTACAACACAAACCAAACAGAAATCTATTGCTCCAACTGTGTTATAGGCCCCAGCCTGGGAACAAGTTTTCCCAATTCAATTCCTGGTTCCTGTATAATTGGCACTGGGTCCTGTATAATTTGGACAAGACATTGTAGATCTGTTCAAACAACCCCCACGAGCAGGTGAAAATTGTATCTACTCTCAAAAAAGTAAGGACTCAAAACATCTCTATGCTTCAGTATCTGTAAAGAAGAATTATCTCCTCTAACTTCAGCATAAACAAATTAGTATATGATTGATGCCAGATAATAGCATTGAGTGAATTACCTAATAACACTGCCTGGAAAATAAGAATTACTCTAAGTGGTAGGAATAACTACTACTTTCCATTATATTTACACAAGACAAAACTTGTCACAAGGCAAAACTGTTTCTGTTCATGAACAATGAACTTTATTGCATTACCTGGAATTAAAAAACTGTAAAACTTTTCCATGAGTTTTTGAATCATCTGATTAGCTTTTTTGGGTCTTCCACCTCCATCACTGAGAAATTCTGGTTTACTTAGCCCAGCTTCAAGAAGGTAAATTCCAACCTGTGAGAAAGTTATACAATTAACAATTTAATTAACTGTTAAATTGATTATAATACTGTAAACAGAGGAGCATGAAAATAGCAACAGTGGTTTGAAAATTAGCCGGTAGAGACAGAAATAATAAATCTACTGAAAACACCATGTATGGGAAATACAGCTAAATGCTTCAGTGATTCCTTCAGGTAATACAGTGCTAGTGGTGAAAAAAATAAAACTATATTTCAAGGAAAAAACCACACTGAAAACACTACTAAAGCATGTAGAAGCTATATGTTTTCATCATATTATACAGTAGCTGCCAGATCTTGCTGTTCAGATGTTTTTATCTTATATTTCAAATGAAAAAAAAAAGAACTTTCAAAATGCAAATAAGTATAATGAATGCATACCTTTAAATCCTGAGCCTCTTTAGCTCTTTGATAAAGCCCAATTATCTTTTTCTTTTGCAACCATCTCAAGCCTTCCAATATTTCACCACTTAAAGTTGCTTCCACCACAATACGTTGCTCATAAGCGCCCAGGTATTCTTTTGTTTCATTACTGTACTCTTCTTCACTTCTTTCATGAACACAGACCTGCAGCTCACCATCGGAGTCTCCTCTCATTAAAGTAAAGCTCTTGTCACAGAATTCATCCGTTAGAATTTCCTCAGAAGGCAGATGAAGAGCAAATTCTCCCAACAAAGCTTTCCAGGTCCTATCTGCGCGGTATGGCAAGACTATAATATTTAGCTGTACAGACACAGGAGTCAAGATGGAATAAGAATCTTCTTCATCATTAACTGTCAAAAACTTCACAGATTTTGAGCCACTGCCTTCTTTCTGTACAAGATCTTCATCGGTGCTATCATCGTTTATAACAATGAAGGATGCAGAGGTGCTTGGAACTGGAATATGGTCCTCATTAGTTACCTCATCATCTAATGCCACCAGCTCGTTCCTTCTGTCTTCATGCATGTTCCAGCAGAGCTTTTTCTTCTTCTCCTCATCCACTTTGGACGGAGGTGCACGCTTTCGACGACTACTCATTGTGCCGTCTTCTCAGTGGTACTTTCAGTATCTGCAAGGTGAAGTAAATCCAAATAAATAAACAACCATTGCAGAATCAAATGTTCACACTAGAATTTCGCTGTGCAGAACTCTGGGACACAAATACATGCACTGTGTGCTCCAACTGTTCAGAAGCACTAGCTTTAGAGGGGCCTCTCCTATTCCTGTGCCATCACACAAAGCTGGACACGAAACATTGTCTCGTACTAGATCTTAGAATTTTGCCAGACAGCTACAGATGAAGATCAACAAGAGTGCTCCCTTTCAAAGTTGTTACTGAGAAAATCTTGCGGCACAGATACAAACTAAGAAGCAGTGGAATCCTTCGAAGATGGGGGTGGAGAGAGACAGCAAAAAAAAAACCCCAAAACAAACCTCCGCAAACAAAAGTGCAGGAAGTACAGGAGATTTGGGGGCGGGTATGGGGTAAATTCACATCACAATCCTCTTTCCTTTCAAAGCCTACATAGAGCTGGAACTTAATGCAAACTTGACACAGGGCTAGTCTAAAGCTGCCAGTACATAAAATACGGTTTAGAGCCCAAGCTATCAAGTTCTGCTCTCCAAAGTCCCCAGTGACCTTGCTACTAGTATTGATAATTTTCCCAGGAAACTGTGCATCCTAGACACTGGATATAAAAACTGCTTGCAGAAGAGCCCTTAGTTATTGTGCATTTCAGGGGGGCAAATCAGCAAACTAAATGCAGAATCCTACTGATACTGACTAACTGCAAACCTGAGATGGATATCCAACTCCTTAACTGAACCTGGGCACAGAACAGGTTTTGTGTATAAAATGCACGAAAATAAACTACAAGTGCTAAATGGTATACATGGAGAAAAAAATTACAGAATATTAGATCCATCCGGGAAACTAGTAACTACACAGCCAAAACCACATGCTCATAATTAAACACTCAAGCAAATAGGAGCTTCTTTTCAATAAAAACTTTTTTGCAAGGAGCCTAAACACAGCAATAGATCTGTGACCTCATATTACACTTCATCAGTGTAGATATTTGTGTCAACTCAGCTTGTGCATACAACTTTTAAAGGAATGTAGGAAGGTAAGAGGAAAAGAGTCGAAGCTACTAAATCCGGTACACCGTATCCTAATGTTAATGGGGCTTATGCTGGAACAGAAGAGAATTCCTATTACTGAATAAATTTAAAAGGGTCTTGGAAAAAAACCCCAAAACATAACAAACAAACAAACACTAATTGATAATTCATGAAAGCCGAATGAAATATCATGAAATATAGAAATCTTGCTGCATTTGAAATTCAAACACAGGATCAATTCGGTTAGAAAAGACCTCAGAGATCATCGAGTCCAACCTGTGACCGAACATCACCATGCCAACCAGACCACGGCACCCAGTGCCACATCCAATCTTGCCTTAAACATCTTCAGGAACGGTGACTCAACCACCTCACCTCCCCGGGCAGCCCATTCAAATGTCTAATCATCCTTTCTGTGAAGAAATTCTTCCAAAGGCTCAATCTAAACATTCCCTGGCGCAGCTTAAGGCCGTTTCTTCTCATCCCGTCAGTTGTGCTCGGGAGAAGAGGCCGACCTGACTACAGCCTCCTTCCAGGCAGTTGTAGAGATGGACGGTCTCCCACAATTACACAACAGACTGAGGGGAAGGAAGGGCGAGTTTTCCGATACAATGCTCTCACGCACACGGAGCGATGCTGGCCGGCACCCGAAGCAAACCCCGACGGCGAGCGCACGCTGAAGCCAACCCGGAGCAGAAGGGTCCCTGCGGCAGCCCGGCCTGCGCTCTGCGGGACAAGCGGGCCAGAACCGCTCCGTGTGTTCGCTCCCCACACGCCCGTGCCTACGAGGGGAAGCCGCCGCC
>VWZN01015839.1:52634-67616 GCA_013396955.1 Regulus satrapa | reverse complement strand
AGCGGATAACGGGGGGGGGGGGGGGGGGGGGGGCAAGGCAGCCAATTTATGTGTAAAAGTAGCAATTTATACATAGAGGAACAAAGAGAGTGATTACAAAGACTGTGGGTCCAGTGGAAGGGCAGAGCAGAGCCATGACACCTTAGCATCACTCCTTCTTGCACCTGACTGCAGGGATAAGGGTCATCTCTCGCTCAGCACAGCATTCACACCCACTGTATCCATCCTTTGTCTGAAGGAGTTTTGCTTTTCTGTCTAGCTACTTACAAAACTATCTTTGGAAATAAGGGTTGAGAGCAGGTAGAAAATTCCCTCTTTCTATTCGGCAGTTATGACTAAGGATCCTAGTGATCAGCACCCAGTAGCTTTTCTCCTGTTCTAAAGAACTTTAGTGCATGAAAGAGTATAATTGCCATTTAATCAAACAAAATAAAAATAAACAGTATAAAGAGAATATGACATAAAATAAGATCATGTGGTTTGTTTTTTTTTTTTTGACCACACTTGAGAATATAGCCTTCTTTGCCTATGAATAAAAATTCCCCTATGCTTTCAGTAGCAACTCTTAAAGCCCAGAAAGAATAAGTAAATAAAATCAGGAGATGTGCTCCTTTGAAAAGGGTTTCTTTTTTGAGGAAGGATGGAGAAAACAGCATATTACTTGTTATGGTATTTTAAAGTCCTTTTTCAGTTGCAACGGCAAGCAGAAATCTTCTAAAGAAAATCAAAATTGTATTTGTCTCCAAATTGGTTTTGGCAGAAAATGTGCATGTTTGTAGCAAATGAATAAAACTGAGAGCAGATAGACTCTATTCCCTGCACTAAAATGAGTGAATGTTACGCTGTGCCTCAGCAAACTCATGTGTTACCCAGGTAGTTAACTTAGCAGGAAAAATCTATTCAGTTCCTTCAATAAAAAAATTACCATGTGACAGAAATGGAAAGATGGACCCCAGTGGAGGCATAATATCATTCCAGATTAATAAAGTCTTGAGCAGTATTCTGTGCTCCTGTAGAAATTATTTTTGAAGGTTAAGCTCTACCCAATTTCTACAGTGTTTGGTATATGTAATAGAAAATAATTTAACTATCATAGTGGGACTTTGAAAGTGTCATCATATAATTGCTACAATCCACAGTGCATAATGCTGCTATGGGCAAAAGAGAGGAGGATTGAAATATGTTTTGGAGAGCTACAAAGAGTGTTATTGTGTGCCAGAAGCAATCATGTAAGCCAGTAAGCTAAGAACCCAGCATGCAAAAAACACCATGGAGATGTGATGGCAAGCCTCTCCCTTTTTACTTCTGCAGGGCTTCCACTCTTTTCTGTTTCCTCAAAACAGAGAAGTTCAACATATCACTCTTGTCCTTCTGCCTCTTAGCCTAGCATCTCCTGGGGAGTCTACCTGCACCCCACAGAATAACACACTGCAGGCCATCTGTCTCAGCTCACGTGTATGCACAATTCTTGTACACCCTTGTCCATCTGCCACTCAGCTGAGCTACGTGCTGGTTTTGTGAAAACCAGGTGATTTGTGAAAACCATCTGAAAACCTGACCTCAGGACTGACAGCAGCAGCTGATCTGTCACTGGTGGTAGTTAAGCCCATCTCTCTTTTTTCCAAGAGAAAAGGACAGTTTAAAAGACTATCTAAATATAGAGCAGGAAAAAAAATAACCATGTCATTGCATCTAGGACATCATCTAGAGTTCCTATGTAGGATTTGGAATCCAGTTCTTGGAGTTATTTAAAAATATACCCAAATAAGGTGTTTTCATTGCTTTAATATTCCTTTTATAAGCTATTTTTTAATGTAACAAAATGCATAAAGGAAAAGTTTGCAGTTCCTGAGAAAAAAACAAACATTCTAACAAAACTGGAATTAAAAAAAAAAAATGTTTATAATAAAATCAGTAAAAGCATTTTGAAATTTAGGCTCAAGATATAGGTGTTTGTAACATAATACGAGTTAAAGTGGTTTGAAAGAGCTGAAGGATTCTCACAACAAAGAGATATTTCAGACATTATCTCTTAGAGATATATTTCTTGACAGTGAAAAATGCTGATTTTCACACTCTGACAAGAGAAGATTTGAATTCATAACTTGCTTTGTAATATAAAAACCAAGCAAACCAAAACTGCTTGCAAAATTCTTATCTATGTTTTATAGTATGGGAAAAAAAGGCAAATCAAATTGAATTTGAAACAAAAGTGCCTTCTGAAACTTTTATTTTGGGCTCTTTCCTTATAAAGAAGTGATAAACAGTCTTGGTAGTTTCTGTCAGAGAAAATGTGGACTTTATCAGGAGTTGTTATTTCTTTGATTTATTAGCTTAGAGGTATAGAAAGATCTGCAGTTCTCAACCCAGAAATCAATGTCTTTATTTAACATCAATTAAAATATGTCTCCACAGATGTATTCTTTGAGTTTAACAAGATTTGATGTTAAAACAAGTGCATAAAGAGTGATGTACCTTCATTGCAAAGGGTTAATAATCATTCTCTTTAGAGGAGTATTATATTAAATTATCTGTCCAAAATCCACCTTTGAGCCTGCTTGGGTGACTACCTGAGTCAGAAAAAGCAGCAGGTTTCAGAGGGGGCAGGCTGTGCACCGCCCAGCATTTGCTCTGGCTCTGGGCTGCAGGGGCAGGCAGTGCTGACTCACGGACTGCACGGGGCATGGAAGACCTGAGCAGATGCCCCAAAGCTGCCAGCAAACTGCCCGGTGCTTCGGGGGGAGCTACACCTTATCTGGACGCTGTTAGTGCCAGGCAGCCCTTCTGGTGGGGGACAGGGGGGTATTTCTCTCTGCAGTATCCGGGGGAGGTGGATACGATGCGACACTGAGCCACAGGGGAACTACAGTGAGGCAGATCTCAGCTGGGCAGATCTCACAACTGGCTGCTTTCTGCTGCTACTGGCGCCTGGTCCCTTATAGCTATTCCCTGAAAGGTGCAGTAAATCTGGAACAGGAGAGAGGCTCGAGTGTGGTGGTCCTTGGTTGATGCTTCTGTTCAGAGAGAAATGTCAAGACAGCAGAAGCCCTTCTACCCCCTGTCATGTGAGGCACTCTAGGTCCCTGGAGCAGGTCTGTCGTAGAAAGGTGCTTGAATCAATCCTGAGATGAGATTTTGCTTTGGCCTGGGACATTTGCTCACTAAAGCTACAACCTTAACTAATGAGAAAGAATGTTTTCTCTGGATACAAATGTCATTGTATTTCTAAATATGCGTACACTTAGGCTTATCAGTCAAACTATGTTTTTGCCCATCTTTGGCCTGAAATTTAAAAATGCAATGTGCAGTGAGCAATGAGAAGTTTGTCTGGGGCTCCAAATGTGTGTTTTGGTTTGTTTGCCTACATCATGCCACAGAGAGGTCAACCTAATGGGGACTGATCAAATGGCCCATGCGAATGAGCAGCTCTGGTTTGTGGTTTATCACCAGCACAAGTGGTGCAAGAAATTTAAGTGTTTTGATACTTCTATACATATTTGCTACTTCAATTCACAGAAACTTGTAATCAAATTTTAATATTTTTCATTAATCTCCAGCAACTGTAGATATTTTCTCGTTATCTTTACTTTGCCTTTCCCCATCCAGCCAAACCCAGATGTATGGATTTTGTTCTAGCTGTAAAACAACAAAAGATAATTCTGTGTCTACTGTGCTCTCACTAGGGTAGATGCATACATAACCTATTTTGTAGCTCTGTAGTTCCAAAGTTTGTACACAAATGTAAATAATAAACCATGCTTCAGTCCAATCTCCTTTCTGCTTTCAGTGCTCTGAGAGTTTGGGGTTTTTTTGACTGGTTTGGTTCCAAGGCATTGTCCTGCCTAGTGCCCCATCTGTGAACCACAGGACTGTTCATGCCTCCTAGCTGGGCTTGGTAACATCCACATTCTCTAACTGGGGAAATGAGTCAGCAGAAATGACTGCATCAGTGAGCACAGTCTCAGGGAAAAAAAAAAAAGAAACCCACCTTGTCACACCGTGAAACAATGAAATATTACATCTCATGACCCTGCTTGAGTAAAAATAAACCTTTTTAATTGAAGAGGTAATTGGAAGCTATTGAGGGATAACAGGCTTTTATTTGAAAAATGGTTGTGAGAGAAAGTAATGAGGTCAGAAAAAAATAAATATTTTCCTTTTTTTCCAACAAAGTATTACTTTTCATTAACAATCGTTTGTTTTTCTAGGCGATAGGAACATAATACAGAAATTTGCAAAAAATATTCTCCTGGGATGCTTATGGACCTGCAGATGTTCCTAGCTGATGAAATCCTGGGTCTGCAGCACAGATGGAAAGTGATAAATGATTAAGATGTTATAGGATATAAATAACAATACTACAATGTTGTGTGGAGAGATATCAGCAAAACAAGGAATGCTTATCTGCTGGCTTGGTGAGCATCTTGTTTACGGCTGATCAATTTTGCAACAGTTCTGGCTCCTGCCCAAAGCATAAGTTGGTACGCTGCTGCCAGGGCTCCGGGGCCACCAGCAGCCCAGACTGGCCCTTCCTGGTCATCCCTGCTGGGCTGGGGAGATGGGATGGGTCCCAGCTGCCAGGCTCTGCCCTGACGGACACCTGCTGGGTCTCCCACCCCCACCAGCCCCCCTACAATATCTGATCCACAGGGAGAGTGATGTGAGTGCCAAGGCCAAGGGTGGTTTTTCCTTTCACCCATGCTTGGAAACCACATTTGTCAGGAGGCCTTCCAGAAAAGATTAACCTGGTGGGAAATACCCACATTGTCCTGTCTTAACCCAAGTGATCAGAAGCATGGCAGTGCCGTGTGCTGCTGTTGATGGGATCCTAGCAAGGAGGAGTCAGCTGAGTTCCCTGCACTTGCTGCTGTCCTGGGGTTGGTTCTGCTCTGGACACAGATTGTTGAGGGGTGTGATGTCAGAATACCTGAAGACACATCTCTGGTAGTTCAGAAAGCTTACGTTATTTGCAGAGGACCAGCCATTCACCATTATTTATAAGTTATCCACCAAAAGTAATCCTGGATGCCAAGTTTTGTTTTGCTTTGCTACCCTGGTAACTCCAGAAGAATTATTACAGCTGCTGATCTTGTTTCAAATTTTTTGCTCCTTGCTCTCAAGCCAAAAGTGTAGCATCATTTGAGAAGGGAAATAGAGGTAGCATCTACACCAAGTAAAACCTTACAGATCTTTTATTTCAGCTTCCTGTGACTTGAGAGCTTGCACAGTTTGGCCTGATTGGACTCAGCCAAAATTTTTCTTTGGGTTGGGTTTGCCTGATGAGAGTTTGGTGTCATCTTTTCCAGCAATATGCCCCCTTCACATCTGCTTCTGCACAGGCAAGGTGGTTTCTTGGTTTGATTGTTCTTCATATATGCCTTGCATTTCTGAGGGATTCTCATGAAGTTAATGTTGCTTGAGGCAAGAAAACTTCTGTTTGAGTATTCTTTAAAATACATATAAAGTGAAATTACTTAAGAACAGCCTGCTCCCCAGGAGTCTTTATTGTTTGTCCTTGAAGTGCAGATACTTCCCTATTTCACAGGCCTGAACTATTATATGCTAAACAAATAGCTTTCAACTGAGTAGCTGACTTCCAATACACAATTACCATAATCATTCTAGGTATTGTATGCCTCTGTCCACAGAGTGAGAACTGCATCTAATCAAAATTATCCCATAAACTTTGTAAAGATTTGATACTCTTTACCGGCATTGAATGCGGACTGCCTTCAAAGCAAAGGTTTCTGAATATATTATCTACACTATGTAATTAAAAATAGCATCCAACTGAACAACATCTTCCTCTCATCCACATTTCCTATCTTCAACCAAGATAGTTAAATCAGAAAAAGAGATAAAACAGTTTAATCTCACCATTCTAAAAAGTACCGTTTACAACTGAGAAATCTTAAGAGACTTTTTAAACACTTCTTAGAGCTCTTCCACACTCTCACACGTACCCTGCAGCCTCAAGGAGCTGCTGTGAACTCTGATCTTGCAACATCAGGTCTTCCTTTGGCACCTAATGGGCCAAGATTTCTGTCTCTTCAGCTGTGAGAAATTATATGCAGAGGGGAAAGCATAGCTGAGATGCAGGGAAAACAAGTGTGGTTTTCCCTTCATAGAATAGTAGTTCCTCTGAATTTTTACTGGGTAGACTTATTTAATTTTTAATTTTTTTTTAAATTTATTTTTAGTTTTACTGCAATTTTAAGTTTTATTTTATTAGAAATGAATGAACAAAATTAAAAATGGACAAAGCTGAAAACAGCTTTCTCACCACATATCCCTGGATTCCTCTCCTTACCCTCCTCCTCAATTTCTAAAAAGAAAAATGAGGGCACAAACTTAAAAGCTGTGTTAAATGAAAGTGAAGTTAAGCATATGTCCAAATATTCTTTGAGATTAAGTCCTATACATGTGTCATCAGTCTATTTACATGTAGTCACAGAATGAAGGCACATGAAGACTTTTTATGTGGGTTTGGGCTGAAGAATCATATTTAGGATGATTTAGAAAATGGATTGAAAATTTATCATTTGAGTGGTGCCTATTACATTGTCTGGTAAAGGAGAGCAAGAAATAATCATGTACAGATTTGCATCCCCTGGTGACAGTGGTTGGAATTTAGAGAAAAATAAAAGCCAGCTAAAGGAAAGATAAGCTAGTGCCAGTAGCATTTAGAAATCAGAAACACAATAGGAATTGAGATGCATATATGCAGCATAAGCAAGTATTAGTTGAATTTAAATAAAGACATGGAAATCAATACCTGTCTGTTACTGTAGTGAAAGCGGCTGCCAAATTGGTTGAGCTGGTTTAGGTTAATTTATTGGAGACTTATGGGTCTGCAGCTAAATAAAAAGTGCAGTGGTGATAACAAGAGTCTTTTTAGAAGCTGTTGCTAAGAAAAGAGGAAACAAAAACAAGCATATGCTATGAAAACATGTACATACTATATTTATTGAGAAAACATCCTCTGTAATAAAAATAAAGGCTATGCCATGAAATTAGTATGCACTTTCACAACAGACTTGTACAGAAAATTTGAAAACTACAAGGACACACTGTTGACATAGAATCATCATGTATATGTGGACAAACAATGAAATAACTGCTGTTTAGACATTTTCTCTTTAATGAGTTCTCTTAATTTATTAAAGCAGAGGTTGATTACCTATGACCATTATTTACAGTATGGCAAGGCAGCTACTTAGCCATGTATTCTTTCTGTCTCTTCATCTGATCATTGCTAAGCAAGTTTCAAGAACGGCCTTGTGAGCTACAATTAATAATCTGCATGTAATTTACATACATGAGGGGTATAGGGGTTTCGTGAGGACCCCGCTCTCCTACACAAACCAAGCAATCAGGCACGTATCATCAGCTTGCCCAAGGATTGCTCCATCCTCCACCCCTGAAAGTCATCTCTTGTGAGGACTCAGTTGTCCCTCCCCAGGACAGAGATGCCCCATTCCACAGCTGGCCCAAACTGTGCTGCCTGGGCACCTGGTTGCAGCTGCTGGCTATTCGGTAGAATCATAGTATGGTTTGGGTTGGAATGGACCTTAAAGACCATCTAGTTCTAAGCTCCCTGCCCCAGACCAGGACTTATTCCATTAGACCAGGTTACTGAAAGCCCCATTTGACTTAGTGTTAAATATTTCCTGGGATATAGCTTCTCTGGACGACCTGTATCGGTGCCTCTCTTCCCTCAGAATGAAGAATTTTATCTGTCTCTCTCCCATTGTGGATATTTATGTTGGTCCACTTCTTCTAGTTGACTACTGACATTCAAAAATTTGAGCAAATGTATTAACCTCTGAGATCTTTCAAAATTTCTGTATTTTTTTTCTACAATCACATACTGAATATTTTTTGTATTTTGTCAGGAAGGGCTGTGGAGGCAATAGGCACAGTTAACATGCTGGCTTTATTTCCTTAGACAAGGAGAATAAAAGTGTTCTTTAATTGAGTGAGGCTCTTCTTTTTGAGTTTTCTTCACCTCTCCTGGCCTTCCTTTTTAATAATTTTCAATTCAGCCCTGTGGCTAAATATAGTAAATAAGATTTTCAAAAGAAACTGATGGTTTTAGGCACATCCTTAACGTTGAATTGAAAACATATGAGAGGGTCCGGTATTTCAGAACATTGTTACTTCAATGTTTATAGAAAATCAGAATACATTAATGTCTTGTAAGCATGTTTTGCTTGGGTAGAGCCAAAAAATTGGTTAAGGAAGATAATCAGGAGAGCAAACATCCAAGTGTGATGTTTGGAGCCCTGTGATCTAATCCATGAGCCAAATGTGAGACATTAATCATAAGTGGATTAGAGATATAAATGAAATATTGCCTATTTTGAGAAAGGATGCCAAAAGGCAACTAACTGATGGAAATTTGAGATAAAAAGCATTTGAATGTACTTACTGAGGACAAGTATTCACAATCAATGAATTCAAGCTGTGGGATCAGCTGGACTTCAGCCATTTTATGGTCATGTTACACTTGATGTTCATTTTTCTGCCTTAATAAAGGCAATTTTTTGATATATCAAAATGTTAGTTCAAATAGAGTTGCATTGGTGGACAAGGCTGGACAAGACATCCCACTGGAGGAAGTGGAATGCTGGGATTTGAAGCCACCCCAAGGACCAACCAGTTATAGCAACTAGCTGAGGAGCCAGGCAACCCAGTGAGGATCATCAAGGTGTTGACATCTCTGCTATGGCAGTGGCCAGTGAGAGAGTGCAGCCACTTCACCAGGAGGAAGTTGCAGAGAAAAAGCAATCAATGTGTCATCAAAGCCACAGCAGAATACTGTTGGGGAAATGAGAGGAAAGAGAGCTACAACAATGATTATAATAGATCCCAAAGTAATGAAATACTTCCAGAAATGCATTACTTGGGTGGAAAGTCAAAATTATAAAGTCTGTGTAATTTCTGTTATCAAGGCAACTCCTTATGGTGACTATAAATAAGTATTTAAAGAAACTTACGTCACCTGATACTGTTCATACGTCACCTGATACTGTTCTTTTTTTTGTTATAACACAGAAGANTAGGGAAAGCAAAAGCCATTCACAGCAGCAAAGCAAAATTAGGAATTCATTCCCTGCTTCCCATGGGCAGATAGGTGTCCAGCCATCCTTGGGAAAGCAGGGTTCCATCAATTATAATCATAACTTGGGAAGGAAAACAACAGCTCTATATGCTGAGCATGATGTTGAATGGCTTGAATTATCCCTTTGGTCAGTTAGGGTTGGCTATCCCAGCTGTGTCGCCTCCAAAATAAAGGCAAACCCCCAGTGTCCTCACTGGTGGAGTCGGGTGAGAGACAGAAAAGGCCTTGGCTCTGTGTAAGCCCTGCTCAGCAATAACAAAGACATCTCTGTGTTATCTCTGTGCTATCTCTGCATTGTTTCCAGCACAAGTCCAAACCACAGCCCTGCACCAGCTACTGCAAAGAAAATTAACTCTATTCCAGCCAAAACAAGCACAGATTTACATTATTCTATTGAGTTACTACACAATGATATGCTATTTTGTCACATTACCTATGTTTAGGAAAATAATAAAAATAATGATTGAGAAACTAGAACAAAAGGCTGGAAATTCCCCTAATTGACATCTCTTAGCTTGTTTACAACCTGGTTGTAATAGCAAGAAAAAGTAAATAAAGCTGACCAGTCTGCTGGCAGTGATTTTAAGGCACCCTTTCCATGCATCCTGAACACTTGCAAATGCATAAAGGAAGTGCAGTGTAGAAAATTAGATCATTTCAGTTAAAGGTCACCACAAATACCTACTAATCTTTAAGGTATTCCATTCCTCCTTATTTTATTTGCTATTGCAGATAAGATAGCAAGAATGGATATCAAGAATGGATATTTAGGGAAGCTGATAAAGTATCCTGTATACTGTCTTACATAAACAATGACAGAATACCAATGGAAAAAAAATAACATTCAGAGGTATTCAGCATGTTAATTTGGGTTTTTTCCCTTTCATTTTTTTTTTTTTTTTTTTTTTTTTAAGCACTGCAATGATTCTTTAAAGTATGGCAGGTATTTGTCACACATTGTTTATTTGCTAAATTAATATTTGTAAAACTTCCTCTGATTCTTTAGTCATGTGTAAAATATTTGCATCTTGGAAAGACTGCTAGCCTTTTTTACCTCTGATATTTGTGATTTTTATTCTTCTTCTTCTTCTTCTTTTTGTTCGACAAAATGTCTATAAGGGTTCTGTGGGAAGAAATGAAGGACACAACAGCCGGTAAACACAGAGCTGTTTCCTTCAGTGCTTACTGTAATCTTGGGGAAAATTTCAGAAATTACCAGCTGCGTGCAGTTTCTCTGGGAGCGGCGCAGAGATGTGTTGTTACATTGTACCGTTTGCGTAAACTTTCCATCTTCACAAGTTATTGGTTCCTTTTGTAGCTGCAGTCTGCAGCATAAGGTCTTTCTTACCCTCGGCTGCAGCCTGAAAGCCGAGATGGCAGGAGAGAGCAGGAACAACTTTCCCTCATCGACACAGCAAGGGCTTCCTTTCCATATGTGGGTGTTACCAGTTTTCACTGGTAGCAGACTGAATTCCTGCAGATGGCTTTTCATGGAGCTGTCCTTGAAAATCACTGGAAAATTTGGCTAACTGATGCTTCAGCTGCCGTATTTCCCACAGAGTACCAAATCTGTCTCCATAAGGGATGGTGACTTCTTGTTAAATTCCCTGTCCTGTTAGTTACAATCTAATTAAGTAGACCTGTCTCGCTAATCTGTATTAAATCCCATATATCCGAGGTACTGTCTCTCACACTTATATAAGTCCCTGTCTGGTGAGTTCAGCCAGAATGATTCAGACTGACATTTCCAAATTAAGTTAGAAGTCTGTGGATTTTAAGTTGAGAGTCTGAAGCTCAGGAACTGTGCACCTTTGACTTTGAAATGCTCTTTTCTTTTGGCCTGGTCTAGCGTAAGCTTGTTGGTATGCAAGTCCCAGCAGAGATTTATCTATATTGTTTCTCAGAGGATAATTTCAGGGGAATCAAGGGATTTCAAGGCAAGGGAATTTTATCAAAATTAATCAAACAGGATAGAATTTATGTAAGGGGATGTTGTAAACACTGTGTAGCATTTTGGCCTAGGGGGCACCCTAAGTACATTTTTGCAGTTAAAAAATAAATACAGGAATGATTGTAAACCTTATCCAGGACTGAACAGTCATGTTGTTTAGCAAAGAAGACATTCAGCCGACTTCTCATTCACTATTTGGGAGCAACCCCATTGCCTTGAGACCAAAATTTGTCATTGGGTTTCTCAAGAGCCGATTCCCAGGAAACCTTCCAGAATTGAGATGTGTGCCTACACTCTAAGGAATAGAAACCAGCTGCCTTTGACTATTGCATGCCACTGCTTGGCTTGTGGCAAGGGAACCATTTGTGAGATGAGTTTCCACTGAAGAGAGATCAGACCCTTTTTCTTCTGGACCACTCTCCTCCAATCTCTCCTTAGCAGTTGGCATGAAGCACTTCTGCTGAAAATTTCTTAATACTGAGTTATAAAAGCAGTAAGTTACTTATTTTTAAGTGTAGAAAGAATTACTCTTTGCTTATTAACAGCTTTTCTAGCCAGAGATGAAAACTGCTGAATGGTTGAATAAATCTGCTCTATTTATCACTTCATGGAGTCTATAATCCTCAGAGAGTGTAAAAAAATATACAAGACATCCCTGAACACTGAATTTTGCATTGATTTGGATCTCATATTTGTTTGAAAGACATCTGAAATCATAACCAGGCAAACAGTTTCCTCCTGAGAAAGCCCCAGAGGAGGAACTTTTTTAAAAGGACGTAAAATCACCTAAAATCACCTAAAGTAAAAAACTCTGAAAATAGTGTGTCTTGAGACAATGGGCAAGAGGATGTTGGATGACTACCAATGTTAGCTTTCAAATTTGTGGGAATCCTCGTGTTCAAGAAAGTCTGTNAAACAAAAAACCCCAAACAAACAGGAGAGTTACCCCATATAGCCATAGGTTTGTGTAGAAGCTACTGCGAGTTTCTAAGTGTCTCAGAAGTGAGTCCTAAATTTCATGGGTTAATCTTATTTAATTTTAATGGACCTACTAGTACAGGGAACAGCTGAGCAATCAGACCTTTACAAAGCTCCCTATATACAGACATTGATCCATTTATGTTAATTTCTTAGCAGTTGCAGCAAGTTAGTGTAAGCAATCAAAACTTTAAAATGCTGTTGCTTTATTTCTTGCAGATAGAGCAACTTGAAAGCCTAAATATAAGAAAGGAGGTGAAAACGATGCCGTAGCTGGCACATGTTTTAAACAAAAATCTATGAGAAATGTTTCCTTTGCTAAGAGAAAAGGAGAAAATATATTGAATATATTCGTAAGATTAAATCCCTGTTTTATCTGAACAAGCCTGCTAGATGATGATTCTAAATCTTCATTCACAAGCAAACAATTCAGTATCTACAACAGTGGGCTACCTATGCAAATCTTGCATTCACACTGTTTACATATAGCAGGTGACACTTTTAAATCATGAAAGGAAAGCAGCTGAGTGAGCAGAATGAAAAGGACTGGAAGCAATTTATTAGATAGATGGTATATGTCTCGACTTACTTCAGACAGAAACACATGAGCTTTCTACTTGTTTCCAGGGCAGAATAAAATTGTATGACTTTAACAGCATTGATCGTTGTAGAACAGCTTTAAATCTCCCCAATAATTTAGTTGGAGAGTCTGTACAGCTAGACAGTCAATCTGATTCATGTCTCTTGGTAGGAAGTAGAGGAGGGAGTAGCTGTGTTAGGGAAACCAAAAGTGGGATTTCAACAAACTGGGTTTCCAGGCTTCAGCCATTGCTACTACAAACAAACCTCCCTTCAAACCATTTTCTACAATACACTGGCCTTTCTAATAAGAGCTGAACGAAACTTTTCCAGTAGAAAATTTTCTGTTAAAGGAGATAATTCTAATGAAATAGGAATCAAAAAAGAGAATTTTTTAAAAGAAATACTGGAACATCCATTGTATGTTAATGATTGATTTTTATCTGAAGTAAAAACTGTTCTGCATTGTATAAAATGTATAAAAAGAAAACAGAACAAAACACTTTGGATGCCATCAAAACAGAATATTTCAATCAACCTCCAAGTGATTTTTAAATTGTGTAACATGGGAATATGAAAATTATTCACTTGTCCTTCATTTCACAGAGAAAAAAATATTTAACAGCAGGCAATTTCCCTTGGAAAGGAATCACTGCTTACAAGAGAGCTTCAGCCTTGCTCTGGTTTTGCCCTGATTCCCTGCTGGATGGCAGCTCATATCTCTGCAAAAAATGCACTCCCATGTAGTGCCTCAAGGATCGTTACCAGACGACAAAGAGACCATATGTTAAGAAATTTGTGAAGGTGGTAGGATAGGGGACATGGGCTGTTTCTGAGGGGAGAAATATTAGCTCTGTGGGCCACAGCAGGATCAGGATGTGTAGGAGTCGGAGACAAAAGGTATTGGGATGGCTTTGGCCTTTTTGTGGGACACAGACAGCAGTGCTAGTGGTGCTACTTCCCGGTGCAGAAAGCCTTTTCTTCCCTCATGACAGTCGGGGAAGATCAAAGAAACTGCAGTCCCAGTGCTGTCTTTCCCTGGCCTTTCCTAAAGACATTCCAGGACAGTCTTCATATGAGCCCCAGACTTCTGCCCATTTCCACCTATTCCAATCTGCTGCTGCAGGGGTGGGAGAGGCAGCATTTGCAGTTGTGGCAGGGCATCAGGACCCAGTGACGTCCTTTCCAGACTCAGCAAAACTCAGACCATCACTGAGGAAGAACATCTCTGTGTGACAGCTCTGCACGAGCCTCAGCATAAAGACCTGCTGTCTTTGTGAGTGCCACGTTAGAGGGGATGAAGGCCACGGGGTGCTATGCCGGGAAGAACCAATGGGAGAATTTGCTTTCACATGCCAAAACCAGAGAATCAAACCAAAACTTAACCATTGGAACAATTTGCTGGTGTGCTGCAGGTTTGTTGTGTCAAGGGCAAAAACGGAAGTTTAATCATTAAAACACGGGTAAAGGGGATTTTGTCAGTTTGTCCCCCCTTTTTGTGCACATGTCTCTCCAGATCTGGCCCTGGCAGAACTGCCCTAGGCTGGCCTTAGGGGAGCTTCATGCCCGCAGGCAGAGGTCAGGCAGCCCCTCTGATCTTGGTCCCCTCCTTGGGAAACATTACCTGCAGGGAAAGAGGGCAGCAGCAACCCCCTGGGTTGGGTCCTACATAATAAACACAGCTCATGGATAAATACAGTAGAGACAAGTAACTAGCTGTGTGACAATAAAAACAGCTCAGATATTGACACAAGGAGAAGACACCCCTGAGGCAGCACTCACTGCAAACCCGTCTCTGAATGAGCAATAGTTAAATGTTTGTCCTTGCCTCTTTCTTTCAAAAGTAGGGCAAATATCTATAGAGTTCCCAGCGGGGAGGTAATCTAACTTTAACTTTCATACAGTCAAGTAAAACACCCGAGACCTGTGTTAGGGATGCAAGCAGGTCGTCTGAATTATGATTATTCAATCTGGTATTATTTTAATCTGGCATGCCTCTCACGTGCTTCATTTAGGTTCATCTTGACCTGAAAACTGCAATCTCAATTCCTTTTATGCCTGTATCTTTACAGGTGATTTATTTGCAGTGTANCCCTCCCCCAAATATAAATATTTATTTTAATACCGAAGCCCTGCCCGTGAGGCAGAGCGACACATTTCATTGTCTCGGGTCTCCCATGCATGGTCTGGGTCCCCTTCTAGCAGCAGCCTCTTGCTTTAACTCTCGCTCTTGCTAATTGAGGCAGGAAGATAATTCATTAAGAGCCACGGGAGGTGAGCGCCAACACCTCCCCTGCAGCCGCAGCGTGCTCCGGGTGATGTTTCCTTACTCGTTTACAAGACAATAGCG
>VWZN01015839.1:7772-51912 GCA_013396955.1 Regulus satrapa | reverse complement strand
TCAAGCCGCCGAGCCCTGTCGCCGGGCTGGCCGCCGCTCCCCGCCCGAAGCATGTCTGCACGGCAGGCGTGCCGGTAAGGTACATCGGGGCTTTGCCCGCGGTTGCCTTAGTAACTGATATGTATTTCCCCCTGCTTTCATGTCTGTGCCCCTGACTGAATTACAGTTTTGCGCCCTACACACGGAAAAGTTAATCGAAACTGTAGAGTGCTTCCTTTCTTCCTCCCTTCGCTGACCTTTAAATGACATTTCCCGTGGCTGGCAGGGTAGACCCGGTTTCTCTTTTTACTCACATTAGGGATAGAGAAAGGAAATGTCTAAACTGAGACAGATGCCTTCAAGTAATCAGGATGCAAAGGAAGATGCGCTTGTCACTCTGCTTTCAGAGCTGGGGCTGCTGGGGCCAGGCTAGGGATCTTCTCTGATGAGCTGCCTACCTCCTAAAACTTTTGAAACTTCCCGGGGGCCAGAGGGGGTATGAGTGCTGGCTGGAGGCGCGGGAAATAGCCGCCTTGTCTTGAAAAGCAGATGCAAAAAGGATTGTAGAAACTCAACATATGTCAAGTATGCATGATCGTATATCAAGGCAAATAAATACATTGTTTAATCCCTCTTGAAACTTCTTGTTGAGAGGCTTATCGAAGCAAATTGCCCTGGGCTTTTGAGAAAGCATCATCTCTAACTGTGCGGGGTTGCTTTGTCGAGCTCAGGTTTGACATCAATTTCCTGGTTAGCCCGTTTTATCCCTTCTTTCTATGCCACCAGGTTAAAAGTCACTAGGATGACGGCTGTCTTGGCACCTTCAAGAGTGATGCTGTGAGGCTTTGCTGTGATGGTATTTGGAGCAACCTGGTCGTCGTTGGGGAGAAGCAGATGCCATTTCCTACATGTCCTTAAACCATGTGCAGGCAAGGGGAGCCCATGAAATTCGTAACCTGGGTCTGGATGACATCGTGTAACAAAATGATTGGTGTGCTGCTGGTCTTTTTCCCTGCTCTGCTCCTGGAGATGGACGTCTTGCCCAAGAGTGGTGGTCGGAAGGTTCTTCTCTCTGCAGCCTCCTCGCAGCGGTCGGTGGCTCGGACGGATGGAGATGTCATCATCGGGGCCCTCTTCTCTGTCCATCACCAGCCGCCAGCCGAGAAAGTACCCGAGAGGAAGTGCGGGGAAATCCGGGAGCAATACGGCATCCAGAGAGTCGAAGCCATGTTTCACACTTTGGATAAAATTAACGCAGACCCTGTCCTGCTACCTAACATCACCCTGGGCAGCGAGATCCGAGACTCCTGCTGGCACTCCTCTGTGGCCCTGGAGCAGAGCATCGAGTTCATACGGGACTCTCTCATCTCCATCAGGGACGACAGGGACGGAGGCACCCGCTGCATTTCCGACTCGCAGACCCAGCCCCAGACCAGAGTGAAAAAGCCCATCGCGGGGGTCATCGGCCCCGGCTCCAGCTCAGTTGCTATCCAAGTCCAAAATCTGCTCCAGCTCTTCGACATCCCCCAGATCGCTTACTCCGCCACCAGCATCGACCTGAGCGACAAAACGCTGTACAAGTACTTCCTCAGGGTGGTCCCCTCCGACACCCTGCAAGCCAGGGCCATGCTTGACATCGTCAAGCGCTACAACTGGANAGGACGCGCCGGTGCCGGGTGGCCGGCCGGGATCCGCTCCCGGGGCCTCGGCTCCTCGCCGGAAACTCCGGCCGCTGCCGCCCGCGGGGAGCGTGAGGCGATTGCGGAGAAGCGGGGGCCGGGGCTGTGGAGGGGCCCCCCGGCTGCGGGAGCGGGGCTCGGCGGCGCAGGAGTGCCCGCAAGAGATCGGCCGTCTGCCCGGCCCTGCGCCCTTTCCCTCACAGAGTGGTTGGCGTGTTCGTAAATAAAGTTCACAGGTGTGAGCAGCTGGATGTGGGGCGGGCAGCCTCTCCCCTCCGGCTGGGCCGGGGCAGGTCCGTGGGGCTGGTCAGTCCGTGGGGTGATGCGCTCGGTCGCTACCATGGCGAGGAGTTTGACAGAACGGAATCAGGGCCCGGCAGGGACTCTGGGATTAGCTGCTGGTTTTGCTGCGTGTGAACTGCTCTCCTGGGTCTGTGAACAGAGAGGAAAGAAACCTGAAAATCCCTCCCCTGTCCAGCCAGCCCCTCCAAAGCCAGGTGCCGTGGGAAAGGGCAGGTAGAGGCTCATGCAGCCTTTGCACGGCTTGAGCCATAGTCAAAGCTCTGAACAATCTGTTCATAGTCAACAGGTCTTCCTAATTTTAAATATCAAAAGGAGAATAGCATTAGTAAGGTTATTTTAAAGAGAAGGCATTGATTTATAGCCAGGCTAGGTGGACCAACATAAATTGCAGCAGTAATAGTGTTTGATAGAAAATAAACTCTTGTGATATATTATTGTGATATTTCTGTAGTCCAGTTGTGGTCCTCAAAATGAGATTTCTAAGTATAAAATTGCAAATCTGACCATGTTATTGCCGTAGCTTTACAACTATTCTGTTTATATGAGTGTATCTCTTGTGTGGATTTGATTTACAATTCCCTATGCTTACTGAGCTGACTCCACACCTTTCATTCTCACAGAGATGACTAAGTAAAATGAGGTAAGAATACATATCACGATGAAAAAATAAAAGAATCTCCAGGAAGAGTTCCATGTTTAAAACATTTAGAAGGGAACTGGATTGATCTGGACACCAAAACCAGACTGTGCTGCAATTTGAGGGGACTGGGGGACAAATGAGAGCATGAAGCAATGACCCGACATTTGCAGTTCATTTATGCCCTGTTCAGATGAGAAAATGAGCTTCTAGCAAGACTCCAACATGAGCTATTAAGATTCTCTATTGTTGACAGATATGATTAGTTCCTGGGGAAAGCCAGGATGACAAATATACACAAAAGATGTAAATTTTTTGTTGGTCTACAAAGCCATCTCTCTCTTCAAGGCACTGTGGGGTGCTCTGCTAACTCACTATGCCTGAGGAGCTGCCTCAAGGGACTGGCTGCCTCTCTGTCCCACTCCTGATAACATTAGCGGACCTTACCTCTTTTGGAAAAGACAACACCCTCTGAAGATTCATAAAAAAAAAAAAAAAATCATTTAAGCAGCAACTTCAGTCACTGCTTGTGAGAAATTTTAATTAGATACCTATTTTTATGAATGTTACTGACTGATGAAAAATAATTGTTGCAAGATATTTTTAGACCTCTGAAATGATACTTCTGAAAATAGGGGCAGCCCACAGAGCAACACTCCTCTTAGGAAAGGTCACAACAATTTTACAGATCATGCAGCTTGAGATTCAGATTTGCCTTCTTATTGTTAATCTGTATCTGCCATTCATTTATTGTCAAATTCAAGCCAAAAATGTCACTGAAATTATGTAACAAGCTTCAACTTTTTCATAATTTCTTTCCAGAAAGACAAGTTATTGACCCCCACCCAATTGCTGTTGGGTAAATACCAAAGACTTCTTTTCCTTCTGTTTAAAGTGAAATTAGTATTCATGAAAATGGGTGTGAATGGTTACATTTCTGTTGTTTCAAATCCCATGCATTCACAGTATTGTTAAAGGTGAAATCATTATTGCAGACAACACAAAGCCACTGTGAATAATAGTCTGTGTGAGCAGAGCTGCTCCATCCATGCTATGTTTGGAAATACGGGGATAAAGTGTAGTCAGAAACATTCCTCCTCCACAATTACTCATAGGCTTCTACACTGTCTTTATGGTGGGCTGCAAAATGTGCTGGGAGGAATTCTAGGGTATCACTGGTTGGAGAATCTCTTCAGCAGGGACTATGAGGAAGGAGCATGTTTCTAGGAAATGCACAGGTTGACACTGTGAAGAAGTTAATTCCTTCCCTTTCCAGGTGCTCCAGATCCAGTTTGGCCCCCTGTCCAGAGCAGGAAACCTGCTTATTTCCTAGCTGACCTCTGGCTCTCATGGAGATGGACAATGCTCAGCTCTTGTAGGTGCTCAGCCACAAGGGGATGCAGTGAGATCACTGAGCTGACTGACCACCTGTGCCAGTGAGTCACATTCCTCACTGACCCAGGCATGGAAACTGCCCAGAGAGATGAGCCCTTTCCCAGCCTGAACCATCCAACTCCTCTGCCTACCCTTCCTCTGCTCCTGCAGCCTAACTGAAGTTGGCTGAATGCTCAAACCAATATCTGGGTACACAATTATGGCTTTAATGATAATCAGAAATAAATAACCACAAAATTTGTTACCCAAGATTCTTAACATGAAACCTACACGTGCCATAAGATTGAACATAAGCATGTCATCCATATCCATGTCTTTAAGTAGTTTGCATTTGACATGGAAATTTATCCTTCACATGTCAATATGCTAATTAATTCGTGATGGTGACTTTTAACTATACTCAGTCTCTACACTCTGGTACATGAAGCTGCATGGAGATGTGGCAGACATGTCAACGTTTTCTTTACACAGTGGTTTATTCAGAAGTATGAACATTACCTGGGTAAAAACTTCTCAGTTAGTCAATAAAAATCTGTTTTCAAAGGTCCACATAGCACCTTGCTCATTTTAGATTAAAGTTTGCTTATAAATCTCCACATTAAAGGATGAAGAAAGGTGTTTAGTTATTTTCTTATGTGTCTCAGTTGAGCATAGTTGCTCATCCTAAGAGTAAATTTTTTTCCCAGAGTGGGCAACAGTCATTAAATGCTGTAACAAATCTGTGCATTTGTCAGTGTAAGGCTGTAGGACCAAGTAGTTGCAAAGCTTTTCAAGCTATTTTCAAGGCTATAATTTTTTAAAGTTTTCTTCAAAGAAAATTCAGTTTTGGAGTTCTTGGCATGTCTACATCTCAGATTTTAGTCTTGAAAGTCATTCTTATCTTGGAATGCACATAAGTGGAAGCTTAACTTTGAGTCAAAGCTCCCAATGGAAATCAAAGGCATCAAAAAGCACATGGGTTAAATTTGGCACAATCCTTAGTGTGATAAGGGCAGAAGGAGCCAAGGGTAACTTTCCAAGTGAGATATTCTGGTCTTTAGCAAGAAAGCCTCAGAGTCTGGTATTATTCTCAATTTAGAATAGGCAGCCACTGGTCATTTGGTAACACTGTGAAGAATTACAGGGGACACTTTCTTCCTTTCCTGGGAAAGGGAGCCCCTCGGCTGCCTCTGGAGCAAGGCAATAGATAGCGAGCACCACTGCCGTGCTACTTTCATGCTGAAGGCAGAGAAATTAATTAATTTCTGGGGGTGCCACCAGAAAATGCAGAATGGTTATGAGATTGCTGTAGGTTACACTGGCTTCCAAAACCCACAAGACACCTGCACCCTGGCTAGTGATAAGCATGAAGTCTCCACCGATTCCCTCACTTTTAGCTGTTCCTTTTGTACATGGAGAAGGAGAAATGATGGTGTAAGTAGTCCTTTTATCACCTCATCTTCTAAGTACCCCACTTCTGAATAAGCAAATAGAAAGACTTAGCATCTGTATCTGGGTTTCATTTCTATCACTGCCTACCTGTTAGCCTTAGAAAATGTATGTGAGCATTTTTTGGATGCTGTTTGCAATTTATAGACCATGTACACTTTATTGCATAAATACCCCTTTATATACAAGATTTTCATTCCAACAGATTAACATGCAGACTTTGAAGAAGCAACTTTGGAAATGGAATTAGGAAGATAATTGCACCAAATTTTGGCTGTTTAAAAATTAATTTTAGAGGACAGTGAGATGTTTCTCTTCTTGATTAAATTTTGTCAGATTTGTATTGCCAGGCTGTTCCTTTTTCTTGAGTATAAGTCTAAAAATGAGCTATGATGAAGCAGATGGCACAACTGTAAAGGCTTTCAGATCAAAGTAGATGGTAAGTATATTCACAATGATTTTTGATAACCTGACTGCTGCACACTATCTATTGTACAGGAAACTCATAAACATGGTTATATATGTTGGAAAGAGGATGTAAAGGAAAGAGTCCTGCACTTTATTGCAAATTTCACAAGAAATAAGTTCATTCAGTAGAACCTACTAAAGCAGCTTTAGATTTTTAAAGATAAGTGGGGCTATATTGATCAAATAGCTTAAAGGAATGATTTTCATAAAACTGTGTTTAATTTCTCAGAAGGTGTTTCTAATGATGTTTATTAATTCTGTGGTGTCACTCAATGATTAATACTTTTTGATAAAATTTTTGTCGTGCAACAGAGGTAAAAAATTTCAGTTCAAATGTTTGAAATTTCAGAGTGTGCAAATGTTTCTATGGATATCAACAATTGCAAAAATGCTCTTAAAATTAACCTCATGTTGTGGTATGAACTGTATTCAGATGTGTGTTCATAAATGCATATTTCAATCTATATTTTTCAGTGTTTAGCCTGTTTCACTAATCATCTTCGGAGGCTTTGTGACAGGAAACACGAAAGGCATATGTCCCAAGGAAAACAGAAATTAGTTTCAAAACAAGTATCCCTACACTGGATACATTAATTGTACTAATTGGAAGGTGATTAACATCAGAAAAAATGTGGTTGGTGACAAATACTGTAGAGACTATAAGATAAATTCCTTCTTGAAAATATATTGCTTTGCATTACTCTTAAATTCAAAAATAGTATAGCTTTTCAACTACACAACTGGCAGCTGCATGAGTTATGTCAGCTCAAAAGGTTCATCGAACCTTTTGAGTGCCTGCCTCCTCAGCAATACTGCTAGAGTTCATATTTATCAGTCAGCACAATGGGTTCATTTGTGCTTCATTTTTTCTACATTATGTCCTTGCTATCAGATTTTTATGTCCTACAGTCCTTGTTAACTCCTGTAGGTTTCCCGTCTCACTGAAGACTAAAAATGTTAAATGACCTCAGCTTTCTCAAGAAGCTATGTGAAAATGCCTCTAAAATATACCTTTGAACCTATGGTTCATGACATGGAGGTGCTTGCACTGGGGTTTCTTAGACAGAAATTAAAAAGCTACATGGAGTAAAATCATATAATTGAAGCAGTGTCACCCACTGAGAAAGATTCTTTAGGGGTCTGATACATCAGTGAGCTGGTAACTGTAGTGAGAGACCAGAAGCATTGCACCTGCAACATGCAGCCCAGAAAAACGCTGATCAAAGTCATTAGTAGCTGGTGCTCACTGACCCACGTGAAGCAATACAGGGATTTCAGTTTACCTTCAGGGTGGCAGGAGTGCTTGCTGCATAAACCACTGTCACAGATGGCAGTAATTAAAACGTGTGCCTGCAGTCTTTACTGGAGGACCAGGAATTGATTGTACGTGATTGCACCTAAAGAAACTGTCCTTTCACCTGTGGGTATCTAAGGAATGCTAAGGGTTATCACCAGGGGTGTCTGGAGAGAGGCGTGCAAGGGACAAATGTCACACAGCATGTACTAGCTCAGGCTTACAGTGTAATTTTGCAATAGTGTTTTCCCAAGCACTATTATTACTATTGTTACTATTAATGTACGTCTTAAAGATGTACATTATTTCTAAATCTGATTTGCCAGCAGAAATTTGTCTGTTGAGAGAGGCTGAATATTAAAAGAAGGAAGACCAGGACAGAGCGTATTTCCACAGTTCCAGTCTGTAGCAAGTTCCCAAGTCCTAGGGCTACCAGCCACCAACGAGCATTTCCTTTAGGAGTTTGTCCAATCCCATTCTGTATAATTTATTCTTTGGTCTCTAGAGTATCACAGAATCACAGAATGGTTAAGGTTGGAACAGACCACTGGAGGTCATCTAATCCAGCCTCCGTGCTCAAGCAGGGTCCACTAAAGCATATTACTCAGCATTTTGTCCAGGTGGCTTATTTATATCTCCTGGGGAGGAAACTCCACAATCTCTCTGGTCAGCCTGTTCCAGCACTCAGTAACACCCACAGTAAAGAACTTCTCTCTCAATCTTATAAATTAATTGTATCTTGTGTGAACAAAAGTTTCCTGTTATTCTTATAAAACTATTATTTGATAACTGCATTACCTTCAGAATTTCATAAAAACTATTCATGACTTGTTAATCCTGATCATTATTCCTTACTTCTAATTCCAATATGAAATGTGGGCAAGCAAAGCCATATTCAGTATTCAGGTTAATACACCTGGTTAAACTCCCTTGTGAGATAACAGTTTCAGTATTGCACTCAGACCTTTCCTGATAAACTTACAGTAGTCCATTAATTTTAAAATACCACCATACACTAAATGGATGTTGTCAGAACCATAAAACCATAAAACCTTGTTCTTAAATGGTAAAGCTTACTCCAGAAGCTTACACACAGGGTTATTTTCATGTGTGTTACCCTTAATTTATTAACACAAATTTTATTTCCCACATTTTGGTTCCTATATTCAATTCAATTACTAATCCAGGACCTTCTCTTGTATCCTGTATTGCCTTTAATTCTGTCAGAGACTTTAATGAAGACCTTATCAAAGGCTTTCTTAAATCCTAAGTATTCTATAGTGATTGTATTACTCATATAGTTTTTACCTGCTCAAAAAAAGACATCTAATTAGCTTCTGAGATATGTGGATTTTGGTTTGTTTTTTGTTGGTTTTTTTTTCCTGCAAAGTTATGTCAGTTTTTCCCTGATATGGCATATTTATTTATTTTTACCTTATACTGTTTTGTTGTTGTTCCTACCAATTAGCTTTATGAAGAAATATCTGAAGTCTGCAGAAATATCATGTCTGTTGTTCACTGGATTACTTTCTATGCATCTCTACTCCCCACAAATTCTGTTAAAAATGAAAACTGATACATGAAAATATAAACCTGATTTTTCTACTTTACTGCTTGTTTTTGTGTTAAGGCCCCTGTAACTGGTGTTAACATGCCACAATAAAAATTAGATGGTAGTGGAAAGTCATTGAAGTCCACCTTACAAATTTGATTTGTTCTAAAACACATTCTATTGATGTTCTGAGACAATGGTTCTTTTCTATCTTACATAAGGAATGACCTTTGTGTGAGATCTGTCCTATCTGCCTTCACAGGCAGTGCAGATGGAGGGAATTAATTTAACTTTTCTGTTGTGGTTTTATCTTCCCTGAGTGCTCTCTTTATATAATTGGTTATCATTGAATATCAGGCTAGTTTCCCATTTCTTGAATATTTCAAGAATGGTGGGTTATTAGATTCTATGCCTTTATGTCTCAGCCTTGTTTTAATCTTGTTTTTTGTGGTTTTATATTTCGGTTGTCAAGGTATACTCTGGGGTATTTTTCCTCATTAGGACACAAGTTAGACATTTCAAAGTATTTGTTTTATTTTTAAATTTTTTTAAATAAATAGCATTATGAAATTTACTTTTTTTGCTTTATCATGCCAACTTTTTTGATCCTTTTGAATACTTGTCTCTCAGCCTCTCAGATATTCCTCATCAGTCTTCATGAGATTTGCTCATATTTCACTCTTTTGGCTACTCCTTTTAATATCCTTGAAATTAGCTTTCTCATTTTGATACAATTTATTTTGCTTTGAATTATATAGTTCTTTTGCTGATTTTTTATTTCACATGCTGCTTTTTTCTGTCCAAATATCACTAAAGTATGGTCACAACTTCTGACTACTTTTTGGATCATTAGGTCTTAACAATTTGTATATGTTAAGACTAAATCAAGAGTTGCTTCTTCCTTTGTGAGTTCAATGAGCAAATGAGTAATGCATGAAACACATGAAAAAGAAATCAATACACAGCATGTAAGATTTGCCTTCATTTTCCATTATCTAACCTACAGTCTGGCACTGCTACCTAAAGAGCCAGTGTCTTAATAGCATTTTTTGACATGGGCATTGTGCATCACAAGATGTTTCCTCTTCTGGTGAGCCACTGCCTAAGTGGCTTATGTCTATCAAAAACCAGTGTGACAGATTTTTGATTTTACTGGCAAGTCATCTTTTCTGTACTATCATGGAAGATCCTTTGTTAAAACACTTTTTGTTCATAATCTCTCTTGAATATTTTTATGAACAAATGAATTTCTTAAAGGGTATTTGAATTACATTAACAGACATCAATGATTTATAAATCACTTGAAAATTTGACAGTAATATTTTAAGCATGGGCATTTGGCAGTTCTGGTAGACAAAAGAAAAAATCATGTCCCATGCTGGTGCAGAGAGCAAGCGTAGCAAAAAGGTTCCTATCAAATGTTCATTGAAATTAACTGGTGGCCCTCTGTTGAGTCCAGTGGATCCTGAATGAAGCTCAGCATGGGCATCAGATGTTGTCTTTTCAGGTTATTGAGCTGACAGTACTTACTCAGAAAGCCTTAAAAATCCAGAGGGACTGTGAATCCCACATCTAGGTGTATGCCATAGTTAATTTGAATTAGTGTAAAATTGTGCGGAAACAAAACTGGTTTTTGGATTTGCAAAGATATTCAGGATATTAAGATACATAACATTTTCCTTCTAACTAGAAGGAGGCTGAATCTAGTTCTTCCCAATCAAGTTTCCCAATGAATTTAACACTTGCTTCTCTTTGCAAAATGTTTGAGGAAAAAACCTTCATTTTCTTAAATGCAGTTGTTTCACTAGAAATATTCATCCTCATTCATCTGCAGATACAGATGGTTTTGTACAAGCTAGTAATTTCCCAGAAATTTATTCAAACAAAACTTATCCTGGAAAACAGCAGTAACAACCAGACAATTGCTGAAATGACAACTATTGGAAATCTGAATAAGTGTTCATAAATGCTATCTTAAGATTTTTGGCCAGGCTCCATTGAACATTGAATATCTTCTCTTAGGTGGAGTAGAATATAAAAGATAAATTTGCAATTAATGGTCAGGAAGTGAGAAAACCTTTAAAACTTGTTTATGAGCCTTTCTTACCCATGTGGTGTTGTGGAACGGCTTCAACAAATGAAAATTTGACATGTAGAAGTTCATGCTGGATATTGAAATTAGTGATCCTCTTAATGAGAATGTATTTCCCTAACTGAAAGTTCCACATGAGTAGATCTCAGTCTCTTGCCAAAACAGCAAATATGTGAAACTGAATATTGGTAGCACTGTTAAGAAATTATGTGTTATGAGCACTGGAAAACTGTAGGACTATTTGAGAGTCTGGAAAGTTAAAATCCACTCCTTTTGAACTATTCAGAGAGGGTTATAGTAGCAGGCTGACAGCATCCTTTTGGAGGATGCCTTTATTTTCCAGACAATATTTCCTGGGAGGATAAACCATTCAGCATTGGATTAAAAACTCTACAGCTATCATCCGCTATATGAGGAAAAGTATTGAGCTGGGACAGCTGCTCCACTGGAACAAAAGTGTTGAAGATTTTGAGAAGGCAGAATGAGCCAGACAGCAGCCCTGACAGCAGCACTGGCAGACTGAGTGTCACTTACTCCTTTCTTGTTTCCTTATGCCCTCAAGGCACTACAGTTGTGGCTCTCAGGTGTCACTGCATTTCCCATAAAATAGGCTTAACCTTCCTCTTTCAGGTGGATACCTGCACAACTCAAATAATTCTTTGCCCACTATCAAGTTAGACCAGGGCAGCAATCCCTGACAGCTCAATTGGGCAGACTAAGTGACATGGTACCAGTATATGTCACCTGGAGGTGGAATTCCTTCTCTTCCCACATAGTGCCAACCTGGAACTTCTTGCCCTGGTGGCCAAGAAGGCCAAGAGCATCCTGGCCCGTATCAGGAGTGGTGTGGCCAGCAGGAGCAGGGAGGTCATTCTTCCCCTGTACTCGGCACTGGTGAGGCCTCACCTCGAGTTCTGTGTCCAGTTCTGGGCCCTCAATTTGGGAAGGACATTGAGACTCTTGAGCGTGTCCAGAGGAGGGGAACAAGGCTGGTGAGGGGCTTGGAACACAAACCCTGTGAGGAAGGACTGAGGGAGCTGGGGCTGTTTAGCCTGGGGAGAAGGAGGCTCAGGGGTGACCTTATCACTCTCTACAGCTCCCTGAGAGGTGGGTGTAGCCAGGTGGGGCTGGTCTCTTTCTCCAGGCAGCAGCTGAGAGAATGAGAGAACACAGCCTTAACCTGTGCCAAGGGAAATAAAGGTTGGATATTAGAAAAAAGTTTTTTACAGAAAGAGTGGTAAAGTAATGGAGTTGTCTTCCTGGGGAGGTGGTGGAGTCACCATCCATGGATGTGTTTAAAGATTGGATGTGGCACTCAGTGCCATGGTTTAGTTGAGTTATTCGGACATTGGCTGGACTAAATGATCTGGAAGATCTCTTCCAATCTAGTAATTCTGTGATTCTGTGTGATTCTGTGAAATGACATTACGACAGGAAGGTTCTCCAGTAGTTCCTAAGGGATTTGTCACCAAACTCAGAGATAAACAACACCCTATTAAACATATACCTCCTAACCACGCCCTAGTCATGTCCTTCAATGTTGCCATCCTGAAAAAGGGTAAGATAAGGATGTAGTAAAAGTGTCATTGAGACATTAATGTGCAAAACTGATGCTGTGAAGTTGAGTGAGTCAACAAATATTGATTTCAATATATAATAGAACAGCCAAAAATGGACAGTATTGAGTTATGCCAAAAATCCAAACACAAAAGACAAATGAGCTATGCCAGATAACTGGCTACTGAGACAGCAATCCCCAGAAAAATAGTAAGATGGTGATGCAGACTTCAGCTGACAAAAAATTGTAATTAAATTAAAATCACTCAGTGTGATGCTATGAAGAATAGCTCTTCTCAAACAAACCTGATTTTATTCCCTGATGAATATGTAGAATTGGTAGTTACAGATTGAAAGTGCAGATCAAGTATCTTAGATTTCTTTTCAGGCACTGAATCAGTATTACAGAATATTTTTTATTTAAAAAGCATTGTGCAATGTCAGAAAAACAGCTGTCCCATAAATTTAAACTCAGCACACTGATCTCAGCAAGTAAAAGGTGACCATCAAGTGCAGCTTACATAGGAGAATTGTGTCCTTGAAAGTCCTAATACACTTTATGATTATAGAGCAACTGCGTATAAAAGAAATTCCCAACTCAAAAGCTAGTGTCATCCTTGAGACAGTGGGAACTTCACTTCAATCTAAGGTTTATTAGTTTTAATTTTGCTATTTGTTCAGTTCTATTGTCAACTTTTAAAAACCAATATTAAAATATTGAAAAGAGATAGGGATAAAACTCTGAATGATTTGAGGGCTGGGAAAAAATGCTTAATATCAGGAATCCCTAACCAGCCTAATCGGTCTGTTTTTCAGAAGGAGATGCAGTTTTAAGAGTCAAAAATGCTTTGTTTCCTCCAAGCAAACAGAGCCACTGGGAACTACAGGGCTCTGCATCCTAATGGTTAAATGCAAAACAAGCACTGATTGCTGGTAAGCCAGCAAATTCCAATTAGAAGAAAGACCAATGTTTTTACTTATGCCAGTGATTAATCACTGAAATAAATGACTGAGCAAAGTTCAAACTTTTGATGTTGTCTAATCAAAATTAGCATCAGATATTCCAGAACAGTTTTATTTGTAATGCATCTCACTGGACACAGCACAGCTGGGTCTGGAGCATATGTATGGGCTGGAATCTGATAGGTGGTAGTGGTCAGATAATAAGAGTTGAGAATTTTTTTGTCATTAAATCTTGTTCATTTGTAAATAGATTTAATTATGTAAGGAGGTGAGAAAAATGTTTCATGTAAAGAGTAGCTTAACATTTTTGCTTATTCAGCTGCCTAGGAAATCCAAAGTATCCTGTGCTGTGGACACTGATTGTAGAGGAAGGGAAGCTCAGGACAAAATAATCCCATCAGTCAAATTCTGTTTCAGTTTACATGCAGTATTTTAAACCAGTATTTGTACTCTCATCAGTAGTTGGTGCCTGTAATGCATCTTGCCCTTAGACTACAGGGCCCCAGTTCCTACTGGTTTTGTTTGCTTGGGGGAAATTTCCATTTTCATGCAGAATTTATACTTCACTTATTCTCTTACTTGTGACATAGATTGGCCTCCGTGACTGAAAACATCAAGTTTTCTAAAAAGATGCAATGACATTTTCCAGTGGTCTCACTAATTAGGATACTGCTTTTTACCTAAAATTATTTAATTCATGTGACAGCCCATGAAAGGTAAATGAATTAAAAAATTCTATCAAAGAAGACAAGAATTTGATAGCTAGGTTAATTAACATTCTTACCCAGCAGTTTTTCTAGAAATGAATTCAATGCTTAATTTCTGATTATCTGTTTTAATTTTAACAGATATAATATGGACATCAATATTTTCTGGTTGTTTCAAAACCCAACCAACATGTTATAACACAATCCCTTCATGCAATAAACATTTTAATGTCCTTTTACAAGGCAACTTGGAGTATAGCTATGTTTGTAAAATCCTTTGTCCTTGTTACATCTACTGCTGACTTTTCTACTGAGTCCAAATATATGTAAAATAATGCATTCCACTTTTGTCATAGATGTGTTGTTATCTGTGAAGTGAGAAACAGGAATGCACTGGTACCACAAATATCCAGAGCCACATAACTGCTTTTTATAGTTCATATCCTGAGGACATATGAATAATAAAATTGTCTTCAAAGTTCTGGTGAAACATCTGTATTCAGAGCTATGGTTTGGCTTTAATGAAGTCAATATGAGCTAATGACTGAAATTTAGCTGTAAGGGTGCTATGTGATGATCCTGTAAGGTGCAGAATGCTCTTGCTTGATCCCAAATGGAAAGTGAATGTGATATAAACTTTAAGCACTTGGATTATGGAGGGCAAGCACTAACCACACGCTTAGACGATACAGTTTCTGGGGTAGATGTTGTCACAACAGTGCCCAGTGCCTTACAAGATGAGGCTGGGTGTGCTCATCTCCCATTAAAGACAGGCTCTCTACTGATAAAGCAGATATTTATAAGGCTTGTAAGGGACTCTGTAGTGGGTTAGTCTAGGGGGAAACAAAACAACCTTAGAACTGTGCATATCAAAGGATTCTGAAAATTGAGTAGAAGTTATCTTAAATTGTTTAACCTCTAACAAATAGTAATTAAAAATTTGAAACACACAATGTTATGTGAAACAGAAATTTAGGAAAAAATATAGAGATTGTATTTAGAATAGGCACTATCTGTGCTAAATTTCTTAGTGAGCAGGTTTCATTTTCTAACAGCAGCATGCAGAAGGTGACTGGAAGCTACCATGAAGAGGCACTGGGCTGCCTTGTTTTGGGGTGATACTCATTGATATGATAGGATTTTTATTGAATCATTTGCTTTTGCTGAATCAACACTTTAGAAATAGGGAAATACCCTATAGAAATCATCGAACTTTCTCTGACTCCAGGTCTCATCATCCCATCCCATAATAATCACAGCCTGTACCTTTCTTATATGTTGCTTCCTAATCTTTCCTAAAACTCCCTCTCCCAGGATTGTATCTCAGAATCTATATTGATACTTAGAACAGTCTCTAAAAATCTCAATTGACTTTTCATTGTTTTCAGAAGGTAGTACTTCCTGTAAAAACGTACAAATACTGCAAAATCACTCCTCTTCAGCGCTGATCTTTTCATGTTGTTAACAAACAGACAAAAAAAGTTGTCGTTTGGAAAACTAGGCACAAAGATCTCTGAACCATGCAGAATGTATGATCATGCCCTTAGTCAATAGCAAGTGCATTTTATTTAGACTGAAAAAACTAAATGCCTGAGCTGATCTGCAAGCTTAGTTTTCAGACTGGCAAAGATTTTGAAAAAAGCTTTGTAGTCATTACAATTAAATCATAATTGACTTTCCCCCCACCTAGTTTATTTTTATATAAAATTAACTTTCAATTTGAATTCATTGATATCCATTGAAGATTTGCCACTGATTTCTGTAGGAAGAAGTTTGGTTTTAATTATTATACGATTTCAAGGCAAATATACATGCATATAAGCAAAAGGTATATATGAAGAAAGAGGATTATAAAACATGGAACCTGAAGGAAAGCTTGTACATCTTACAAATAGAAACAGTATTTCTTCAGTTTCCCTTATTTTCTGTAGAAAGATTTCAGGAGTACATTCTAAAAGTGTAAATCTCTATAAATAATAGCTCCATGGTAATGTATGTTTGAATTGCACACTTGGGGAAACTTTATGCTGCTGCTAATGATCTTTGTGGTGACAAAGTCCATTGTTACTTAGAATAAAGGGAAAATGGTGTTCTCGATGCTGTAGTCAGGAGCATCAATAGAAAAAGCATACATGTTAATAAAAAGAGAGAAGGGGTGGAGCGTGCCCATAAGCACAGATGCTTTACCATTAATTTCTGCAACTTTGATTTTACTCAGAGCATTTAAGTTCTGTATATAGTAAGAAGTTCTGCTTCACTGCTAATTAGGAGTAGACCCAGTAGGAAAGAGGGATTTAAATGTGCATCAAGTGAAATGAAGAGAACAAAACAAAACAATAATTGTTTTATCTTAAGCCTAATGCACCTTGAAAAGTTGATAGGTTGCACTTTGACTATAGAAATAAGTGATTAATTAATGTATTTATTATGGAAAAGTGCTTTAGACAATTGGAATTATTTTAACATTAAGAAAATATTTTATCCTGGAGAACTCTTAAAAGCCAAGGGAGGACACATGATAGGGGTTCTTATTATAAATGTTATCTCACTGATCACACTAACTTAAGAAGTTCTAGATTAACTTTTCCCTGAGAAGATAAGAATACTAATTTTTGAAGCATTACTGTCAAATGTGACACTGCTGTATTTTGCAAGAACTCTTTATGTGTTCATTATTCCCAGTGGAGGTTTGACCCTGACCAGTGTTCAACCATCCACACAGCTGATTGCTCACTCCTCCCTACTCTGTACCAAGGGGACAAGGAGAGAAAATAGGTAGAACAAGAGGTAAAACAAATAGCTTCAAATCCAAAACATGGCCCCATATAGGCTGGTATAAGGAAAGTTCACTCCATTACAACCAGATCCAGTAGAGTCCAGCTCGAGAAACACCTGATTCACTGATTAAGCCACTCTTCTATGTGAAAGATATATTTTCTTACCCTCTGATGTTGAAATTGAAGCTATATTGCCCGCTTTTCTGATGAGTGCCCTAGATGCTGAGTGGCTTGATTTGGACTTTTATGTCTGCAGAGGCCTCATTGAGTTTGTAACATCACACTGAAACTTTCACAACTAATACCTTAGAGATAATGACATTAGCATTTCAAACTCTAGACACTAAAAAACTTAGAAGTGTAAAATTATTTAATCTTGATTTATGGCCTAGAGCACTCTCATGGGCAGTTCCATGCTTTGTACTTAAGTAGCCTGGATACCTGTGTATCAGTACCAACAGTACTGTTGAGATATGGGAATATATTACAGATAAATGACATTTCATACACTTCAGTTTGAAAATTTCTCTATTTTTAAAGATGTTCCCAAGTGTTGTAGAAGTTTGGTGCTATAAGAACTTTAACTATTTTGAAGTAGGATATATATTTTAGGAATAAAGAGTAGAGACAGAGGCCTAGCCTTAGTGCCACTTGAACAGAAGTTTCCCAAGATAAAGTTCAACTTAAAAATCACACAATTCTCGAAAAATTTTCTTCAAGGATTACTTACATTTTTTAATTGTATGTGTGCACTTAACTCACTTTGAAATCCAGCCTGGTAAGTTCCTTAACACCAATAGTTTTCTTAAAATGTTGGTCTAGAATTTAATTTCTTCTACAATTAAAAGCTGCTTAAAGCTTTACTTTTGGATGCTGCTTTGAAATTTGTTTGTTTGTTTATTTGTTTTTGATCTGAGAAGGTGGTTCTGCCTTTGTATAGCTCAGTTAAAACCACATCTTTCTTTCTTTAATGCTCATGAAAACTACACTTTGAGATGTCACCATTTTTCCATTATCTCATAATGATGGATATCAGTGCAAAAGCAGTCATAATACTATGAATCAGAATTATGGGAGTATAATCTCTGTTACAACAGTACCACACTTATTTTCATAATAAACCCTAATTCTATTTTTTTTAGCTACAGCATTACCTTCAGTGATTATCTGTTATAATTACCATGCCAGTAATTGCATCCCATAATGGGCTCCAATATCCCTTATGTGCAGTGGTTTTAGTTCCTGAAAATTTAAATATATGTGTGTATTTAACTGCATATTTCTTTGTCTATGTTCAGTTTACTGATTAACCTAGATAGGACTGCATTGGTAACTTGTCTCCCAGTCTTTCTGACATTTGCAATTATTATTGGTAATGCTTTTGTATTTTTGTTTTTCCAGGTCACTGATTAATTTTAACTTGTAAAATCTAAGGACAGGTCCTTATGGGACACAATAAAGAGACACCCAATCAATTAGTGTTCCTTTACTGCAAGTGTATGTTGAAACCTACCAGCCAGACTTTAATCTATTTTACGTCTGCAGTACAGATCCTTATCATTCCAGGCTCATAGCCAAAATGTCACGCAAAATGGAGGTAGATGTCCAGTGGAAATTAAATAGTATTGCATTGACTATATTACTTTTGATACCCAAGATAATAAATTCAATTATAAGAGATGATTTGGATAATTGAATTGGAAACACCTAGTTTCTATATACACATAATGATTGACAACCCTTACATTGCCCCATCCCCTTAATTTTTTTGTACACTAATTCCATGTCAGCTGACAACATAACCCATTATTTTGTCCAAAATGGATGTCAAGCTGACAGACCTGTAATTCCTCAGGTTAATTCACTTATCCTTTTAAATATTGCACAACGCTGCCTTTGTTGCAGAGCTCTGGCACTTCACAACTTCCAACAGCTATCAAAAAATGGTTTCTAGTAGTTCAGAGGCTCGTCAACAACTTCTGTCAGAAGTTATCTGAACACATCCATTTAAAAAATGCCTGCCTTTTGGAGCTGCCACTTGATTTCCTTCTGAGTTGGGAAGGGATAATACCATTCATCATCACCATCAACACCGTCACCATCTTCTGGTATGTATACATTACCTGTCTCTTTCCCAAAATACAGAAAATAAAAACTTATTAAGAGATTCTTTCTGTTCTGCAGAATCCCTTCTAGCACTGACCCATTATCACTGTCCATTTTTCTCTTTCTTTTCCAAAGTTTCCAACCTCTAAAACTTCTCTCTTACCTTTTGGACTGCAATATCACTGATCAAATGGCATAATTTCATTTTTCTGTTAGAGGAAGGCCAGTTAAGATCTAAGCAAAGAAAGTATCTGGGAGGGATTACCAGGAAAGGCAGGTAAAGTCCCAGCTCTGCTGTCCAGTTTGGGATCCACATTTTAGGATCTGCCAGGAGCAACCAACCTGCTGCTCCTAAGCTTCCCACTGTCCCTAAATTCCGGGGCTCTTCCTGCCATCTGAGAATGCTCTTGACTAATTTTGAGTCAACTCCAGTTACATAGCTCCCTGTGTAGCAGATGGCTGGTGGTGCTGTGTGTTCAGAAGATGGAAAATCTCTAATGGTGTTTCTCAGAAAGATTGCTCAGTCAACATCTGGCCACTGGAGTTGCTGTTGTGCCTTTAGTTGTGCCTGTAGTTGGGTCTTGCATTGAAGAAATAATGGTATTTTGTTTCTCGAGTATGGTAAGCACAGCAGTTTTCTCAGGGGAAGTGTCTATTCCAAGTGTTCTGACATAACTCTATGAGAAAAGAAAGAAAAATGGTCATCTGAGGTTTAAAAAACCAGCTTCATAGCACCCCATTGTTAAGAGACAAAATCAGTGTGTCTGTCTTTTGCTCTGTATGCATACATGAACATACAGAAGTGCTTCGGATGTTTTTCACTGACATTGTGTTTTATGTTCATCAACCTCTGTTAAGATGAATACCCACTCAGAATAAAACAATGCTTAGGAGGGGAGAAAAAGCTATCAATCCACTCAAATTAAGTCTTCAGGAAAAAAAACAAAAACAAAGCAGTTTACAGAGATCTCAAGAAACATGAAGAAAATCAGAAAGCTTTCTGCCTTGGAATTTTCTTCAGTTTTGTTAAATTAAGATTGCAGACATCATGTCAGATGAGCAGTAATGCTTGTGAGAGTGCATTTATCAAGCACTAACAAGAGCATGAAGGAAAATTGAAATGCCATTACAATCTTATTCTTTGTTAAAAGTGAAGTACTAAATTTTTTACTAATTCATTCTGGCAGATGATATTCTGACAGAACTAAGATCTATAAGAAAATGTGACTAAAGTGGATGCAATTCAGGAAGTGATGTTTCATTTTTTTCCCTAGCACTATGATGTCAATGTAATAGATAATTCAGATTTGGATTTCCTTTGTTTTAAATCCATTTATATTTGATCATCAATACTTTTTGTTATAGGCAGACATGTACTTACAAAAATAGCAAAATCATAGCTTCTTAGATTGTAAGAAAAATGAACTAGTTAATCTGATTAATATTACCAAGGCAAACTGTCCCATCTATCCTCTATTCCCAGGCAATATGTGTGATAACATTTTAAAGTATGATATTGGTAACCACCTTTTCTGTCTCATGTTGTATTTTTTCATTGGAAATGCAAACATTATTATAACTGCTGCTGAGACTTAACAGAAGATTGAGTGCTGTGGAGGGAACTCTTGCAAGACACTTTTCTTTAAAACTTCACCTACAGCTCTCTTTGGGGTGTAGGGTTCAAAGCAGGGCTGGTAGTGAGTGTTCCAACAAGATATTGCAGAGGCTTTTCAGATACAATTTTTACTCTTGTTTGCTGGTTATTGAGATTAACTGTGATCTTTGGCTGAGAGGGGCCAAGTGATTTGGACACCAGGATTTTGGTCCAGATAAAGGCCTTGCTGTTCCTGAGCTTTTCTTTAGATATCACAGTGAGGCTTCTCTAATGATCACTGATTGGAAGTCGTTACAAGGAAAGCATAAACCACAACTATTTTAGCAAGCAGTATAGGGCACAAAGCTGCCAGACCACCGCACTACTTTCAGAGGTTGATTAAAGCTTATATGAGGAGAGATGATCCTCCCTGGGCAAGTGTACCTGGAGTGTGCCACCAAACTTGGTCCCAGCACCATTGAGACCCTAGCTCCTACTCAGTTGTCTTTTTGAGAGTGTTTGCTTTTCCTCCACAATAAAAAAATCTTAGAACAAACAGGACAAAAATTATAATCACATGCAGTTCCTTTGCCTGCAAGCTACTTTGCAATAGATTATTTCAGAAGACCCCTGTATGTTAATTCAGTAAATAAAGCTTGCCTATTTTTCCTTTTAAAAAAAATAAAAATAATTGCAGTAAAGTGTCAGATAATGCATTAAAAGTATTCTCTTTAAATATCATCTTTAAATAATATGTTAAACTTACTCTTAGCAGAGTCTGGTGATTTACAATTTTTTAAATCAGATCTTATTTAGTTTCATCTCTAATCTCTTCATTTTGTTTTTAGCATGTCTTATTAGCCCACTTTGTTAGCTAAGGAACATGCAATAAGACAGTTTGGATATACTGTCATTCTATACTGCAAGAATTCTCAGAGGCATTGTATAATTCTGAAAACCTTGTTTTTCCAGCAGTTATTTGAGGCTTGAGCCTCTGTTTTTGAAAAATAAAATCAGTAGATATTCAGTCCAGATAAATTTAGACTTCTAAAGGGGAACCATGGAAATGTTTGTTTTCAATTTAATAAGAGCTTGAAATTTCTCAGAAAGCACTAACCTAAGATTAGGGAAGACAAACTATTTAAGTAAAAATGGAAATCCTCATGCAAAAATGCTATGCCAGTAGTCATCAGCTTTTATTATTGTTATAGAGTAAAGCCTTTTCATACAATAACCAAATCACAGAATATCCACAGAATTGGAAAATACCCACAAGGATTGATTCCAGCTCTCAAGTGAATGGCCCATAAAGGGGTCAGAAAAATGAATAAATTTCATTTTTTAGTTGTATCTTGATGAAGAGAACGATCTTTTACTTCAGCTGACCTTCAGCAGACTTCAAAAGCTTTTTGCAGGGCCGTTTGTCTTTTCTGATTCTTTGGTAATCTTGTCTTGGCTCTTTCACTCATAAATAAGATGTATTTGATGGCTTTCCAGAGTTCAGTAACAATTTGTAGGGCTTTCTTATACTTTCTTAGATTTTTTCACTCTGTACACTGAGGGTTCTTTTAATTAATCTCAAAAGCTATTTGGTTTATCTCTCAGATTCCCAAAAGCCTATGAGCAGTTTTTGTCAACTATGACTTTTTGCTTTTAAACATGGCCCTGCTGTACTGGTGTGTCTGCTGGAAATTCAGTCCCCTTGGATCTGTACCGGCAACAGGCACCCAAGGAATAGATAGAGGAATGTTGGAACCAAAAAAGGCAAAAGTGAGATGACAAGTGGTGCTGATATGTGTTAAAATTTCCAAACTTACACAACCTTCATCCTTTGGCCTCCGTCTACATCAAGTTGCACCAAAACTTTAAAAATTTTCAGAAATATAAACCCCAACTCCTTCTTCTGTTTTTGCACTTGTATGTGCATGGAACCCCAGATTCAATAAGTTAAATCTGCATCGTCAAACAGTAGTTTTTTTGTCCTTGCTCTGTCATTTAACATCCTTTCCAACAGCTTATAAATAGTTATCAAAGCTAAAAATTGAGTCTGTCTAATGCAGCTCTTTCTCATAGTATGTTAATATGCATAACCATATGCTTTTCTGATTATATTAAAACCTGGGCAGATGTATAGGATAAGATTGTAGTTCATTTGGAAATACCATAGCATTATGAGATATGTTTTTGAGGAAAAGCTAATCTTAGACCCAAGACTTCACACACATAAAATGCAAAACCAAATTGTTGTTATGAAGGAGGGAAGACTATAGAAAAGTCTAACAAATGTAGTTTAAGTTAATACAAATTCTGTCCATAATTTTGAAGTTTGTTGCTGCCAAAGATTCTGCAGGAAAGGGCTTGCTCATGGTTGTGCCAATAATTCCCGTTGTCAGGTTAACATTTCAAGAGCAGCCTTGTGTATTTGTGCTCACCCTCCCAGACACATGAAAACAACATACACACCCTCCCCTCAGCCCCTCACCTGGGAAGGGGCTGCAGTGACAGTGGGAGAGAGGCTATTGAGTTATCCAAACAGTCAGCACAGACCGTCCTTGGTGGGTATCTTTCGCTTTCCATAAGGGAGAGCAACAGCTTGGAATGAGTTGCTTAATGCATTGCTCATGGAATTGGTGTATATCGCATACATGAGGGAGTGTCTTATCTCCTTATTCACTTGGATAAGCATCCTAGAGGGGTTTAAACTGAATCCATCAAGGAGATAGGCCGAAATATGGGACAACAAGTTGTGTATGGTTTTAGATTGACAGTCTTTTCTCTCCCCCCCTTCCCCACTGATATTTTATCTGTGCAATCAGGAAGTCTTGAGCTGGATCCTGATGACACCAAAGGAAATGAACAGCGCCTGATTTCATTATTACCCTCTGAGGCTCAAAAAGTCTCAAAGGAGGCAGAGAAAAATTTGCATTCAGACCATATTCTAAACAAAAACACTGTTCACTGCTTTTTGAACACAGAGATAGAGAAAAACATACGAGCATTTTAGAAACAGAGAAACACTGCTGATAAGGAAACAGCTTAATGCACTCTGCACCTTTTAGGGGAATCTCTGTTATGTAAGTGGGATCTACCCAGTTGTTGAGCATCTGTGCTCTCATGTAGTGCAGACTCAAAGACGCCCTGAAATTCCCAATTCCAAGCAGCTGTGGGTTTGTTTCTTTATACAATTACATACAGAAACATCACCCTTTCAATCCAATTTAATCATAGAGTCTAACAGGAGACTGCCCTTCATGATAGGGGCTATCCTCCTTTCATTAAAGGTGTCCTGCAAGATCACAATATCATGATCAGCTTCAAAAGGCAAGTGCATTCAAACCATACAAACAAACTATTCAATTGCATGAAAAAGAAAGAAAACACTTACAATTAATTAAAGGGACGTATCAGTGCCATCCAGAGTAGCGGGTGACTTGTATATCTCTTAGTTACATCTTAAGAATCATTATTTTCTTTCAACAATAGCAGGGGAAGCATCAGTATTTTCTATGCTATTTTGAAATCTTGGTTCTGTACTAATGATAATCAAATCTAACAAATATTATGGAGGAGAGGAGATTATATGAGACTTCAATAAAAGAATAACAGATTTTATTTCAAGTTCCAGAAATGCTTTGTTGTACAGACAAAGAGTTTGTGTGAAACCTCAGTGGTATACAGAATTTTCAATGGCCTTTGCACTGCTCATTTTTTTCCCCTAAGAAGATCTATTTTCCCTCTCCATCTATTTAAAAATTTCATGAACCTTTTATGAGCTAGCTGTCATAAAGACCCTCTCTGTTCTTTTGGTTTTCTTTTGTTTTAACACTTGGCCAACTTAACCCCTCTGCTTAATACCAATTTGTGTTACTGGAGGTTAATGGTAAGTACTTTAATTTGAAGAGAAAATTAACTGAAAAAAAAAAAAAAAGGAACAAAGAAAGAAATTATGAAGTATCCAATATAGTAGAAACTGGAAAATTGTTTAATTTTGATCTCACATGTGTTTTCTATCAGCACTGATTCTTTAATTTATAGTTGGATTAGATAAGAAAAGTCAATGATACTTGGCCTGAAAACATGCTATACATCTGAAAGATCCAGTATCTTCTCACTCACTGTTGCTTACATCTTGTCTCAGAACATTATGTTAAATCATACCAGAGGCATGTTAGTAATGTCAGGTTACACAATGCCAAAATGGAATTTGTAGTGTCTTGTGCTTTTGGATCAGAGAGGGAGAGAGAGAAAGAAATAGGAAAAGCAGAAGGAAAGTGGAGGAGAGAAAAAAATCAAGTGACAGAGAGATAATTAAATAGAAAGATATTAACCATCCTTGTGGATCCTGCAGTGTCCCATTTGTCCTTTTGGTGGGGGGGGATCCCCATAAAGCATACAGTACATTCAGGTATCTGTGGGAACATGCCAAGCACCTCCTCTGCACTGTCTTTTGCAACACACTCTGGATCCATGGAAGGCCTTAGGAAAGAGTCTGGGGAGCATTTCTGGGGTCTTTCATGGCTTATGACCCTTTACAAAACAAGACACCTGCCACTTATGTTAATGTCCTGTATGAATGTGATATTCCCATTTGGTTGGAAGAGTTTTACAACTGAGCCAGTTTGCATTAGGGAATATTCTCTGCAGGATCGACATCTTATCTGGCTTGTAGCCTCTGGTGATGGGTATTCAACTCCTCTGCATCAGAGGTTTTTCCATCATACACAAAAAAACTCTTCTCCTCCTCCTTGGCTGGCAGGGAGACTGTGCAATCCTGGCCTCAGAAAATGAGTTTGTGACTATGGTCTCCCTGCCCCAAGCCCAGCCAGAGCTGATTTTCAACACAGCTGCTGGGTTTGGCTCTCCTTGGGGATAAGTTCTTCTCCTTCAGCCTTGTTTACTTCTCCTTAGACCAGAGATAATTGAACAAGAGTGCCACCTTCATTTTAGCTTAAGTTCCCATTAGGTAAGATTACAGTCCAAATTTCCCAAAGGCAATTTAGGGGGAGGCATATTAGGGGTGGAGTGCTGGTGACAGCAATGGTGAGAGGGTGGACTTTGATGGTAGCAGCCTCTTAATGCAGTTTTTCCCAAGTCCTTTGGTGATATTAATAGTGTTTAAGACAATTATGATTTCTAGGTCTCTTATATACCCCCATGGTGCCCAGTCAGAGCTTTAGGGATGGATTTTCTGACACCCCCAGTGGTAGAAGCACATCTGTTGAACTGCTATATTCTTCTTTGTCAAAAATAGATATGTTGGTGAAGAGAAATATACGGAATATTTTAGTGAAATATTTAGATCTGATTTTCAGATCAAAACTACCACATGCTGTCATAAGATCAAGAGGCATCTTTACTGATTCAGCCAATCCTTGAAGAATACATTAATCAAAACTCCTGGCACACAGGGGCCTGTGCTGTTTCCCAAAGCTGGAGCAACCACATAGAACGGCTAAGGAGTCCCCCCCTAATGTTTTTGCCAAGAAGATCACATCTGCACAGCTGCAGATATATTTTTCCTGGCTCTGAGATGTGAGATCAGAGCCAGCCATGTCAATGCTGCCCTTTAGCCACCATCAAGACCAAAAGCTTTGCTTCTTCACTGTGAGCGGGGTGCCAAAGCTAAGGCCAGCAGGACACCCAAATCTGCCTTGCTCTTTGCCACCTCACAGCCTGCTTTGGCAGTAGCTGACACAGTGCTCCTGGAGAGCTTGTATTCAGCCAATTGTGCAAGCACGGCTGCCTTGCCCTCAGTAGCTGCTGCTTTTGGATGTGTTCAACATCTGCACAGCCTTGGCCTCTCTCCTCCATGTTCCACCTGCCACTGCTCCATTTGTGGCCACCTGCCTCCCCTTGCTCTCCTCCTTCTCATCCTGGGCTCCCCTCCCAATAACTGGGACATGGTGGCAGAGGAGCCTGCCCGGCCATCATCCTCCACTGGGAGCTAGGGCAGCTCAGCTGCCAGGCTGCCCGCAGCCCCTCTGGGGCCCGCATGGCTGCTCCGCATGCTCAGCCCTGTCCCAGGGCATGGCACCAATGCCATCTCCCCTTGGCCACTTTGCTGGTGCCCCGTTTCTCCGAGAGCTTTGGCACTCACAGGGACAATTTGGGAAAAGACGAGGTGGTGGGAGCAAGCAGGGCTTGTCCAGCTTCCCTGGTATGTGCAGGGGCTGCAGGTATTTTTTAGGACTTTGACAGAGGGCCACTCCTTGCCCTCAGTGCATTTTACGAGGAACATTTTCTTGAGGAGAGAGCAGCTGAAGCCATGATGGAATGGTGTGCTTGGATTAAGGTTGTTTTGAGCTTGGAACAGAAGGCTGCTGGGACATTCTGGATAGCAGTACAACCTGTGAGTACCCAGAAGCCATTCCTCAGGATCTGTCTGTAAGCCCTAATTAAGATGAGGCAAAACTTCAATGTCTGCAATGTTTGGGGGAAAACCTCAATAATTCAGTATTTCTACATGATTTGTATTTTTTTCTATTTCTTTTTCTTAGCCTGGCAAAAGGTCCTTCTGTTTTCCTTCCAACGAGCAATTTTACAGGCCTGTGTAGCCGCACTGCCCTCTTCCCCTCAAGGATGCTTTAAGAACCCCATCAGGAATGCTGCACAGGCCTCCTTCAATCCTAAGGCCTCCCCCATTAGGTCCATGAGCACAGGAGGTGACCTGGGAACATTCCCGGATGTGGACATGGGTAGGGCTATGGGAGGACTCAGCCTGTCCAAGGTGCCATCCCTGAGGTGCAGCAAAGCTGCACAGGTGCAGAGCTGTCTGCAATATCTCACTATCTCATCTGTTCAGGCTTATCACCTTCTCTTACTTGCATTTGGCCTTTTTTTTTCTGGCTCTCACGATTGCCCTTGCAGAGTTCATTCTTTTAGATTACCTCAGTGAGAGCTGTGCAAAATAAACTACTAATTTGTTCTTTACTTGTGGCAATTCAGCTTTTTCTGTACTAGCTTTGCCTGTATTGCCAACAATAAATCATCTTTTCATATGCAGATACTACAGCAGCCTTTGGGAAAAGGTATTTCAAATGTTACACTATTCGGCAGCAGATATGACATTTAACACTGTAATTCAAACATTTATATTGTGTCAATCCTTGCAGTTATGAACTCAAATGGAAATGCTGGTATGAGTATCTCTTATCAACTTTATTACTGAGAGTACCTTTCAAACAGGATTTGAATTTGTTTTTTGTTTTGATTTTATTTCACATAATATTGTGAAATTATATTCATTTTCATTAAAATCTTTAGTGGACATGCAAACCAAGGGAATCACTGTTTTTTTCAAAAATATTTAAATAAAAACAACAATTATTTCTAAAGTAATATAATATTCTTCTGAATAAAGAGTCTACAGTGTTCAGGGATTTGATAAAGCATGCATCAAAAAGTTTATCTTCTGGTTTGTACAAAACTGCAGGATTTTATCACTTGAGATGGATAAGATACTCTTTTAGACAAAAGACTAAGATTTATTACTTAGATGTTATTCCAGATGCAATATAATTGACATCTAGAGCTGTGACTCACATAAACAGAATGTATCAGTGTCTAACAATTGTATATAAGCTAAAATTTTCTTCAAGGTCATGATATTTTAGCTCTGGAGTTGTAGTTTAGTACCTTTTTGGATTATGTATTTTAACAGCCAGTGAAGAAGAAAATTTAATAGTTTATTTGTATCTGTTAAAACTTAATAAACATCTAAGAGTTTAGCCACTGAAATTGCACTTCACTGGGGATAGATCCAAGCACTAACTTCTCTTTCATAAGAAAATTAGTCTAATTATAACTTCTTTTTCACAAGAAAATGAGATCAAAATACTCTTCAGAAGATAACCTCATTTTTAACATCCTTTCCAGGTACCTTCTGAAGCCATTGATTCTGCAGGGAATCTATTGGGAAGTGGTCATATTATTGCTGACTCTTTAGGGAGCATTTAATGACATTTGGCCTTCTAAATGCCAGCCCATGAAAACATATAATTTATTATTATCTTGAGTAACTAAAATAAAATAGCCATCTTTTGCTCTCAGAATTGTAAGGAAAGGTTGGAAACTGATTGTTCTGTGTCCTCAGGTTTAGAAAGCAGATTACCAGTAGAAATATTATTTTGAATTTTCATTAGTTCCATTATATTCAAACTTTCATATTAGGGTACTTGATGCATGATTTTTGATTGCTCCAAGTTTTAAATCTTGTGCTTGAATGTGGGCTAACTTAATTGCAAAACTGCCAAAGCATGAGCTTTACACTTCTTTCCTTCTTCTTGAAATTTCTACTCATATTGAAAAAAAAAGGAATATTGTTCTCCTACTTTCATGTCACTTCTGAGTATCCTTGCTATAATTATTTCAGTAAATTATTTTACTAAGTGCAATATTCACAGCAAGCTTAAACCAAAAAGAGATTATTATAGGAGTTGAAACTTTATTATTATGTTTACTTTGCCCAGACTCATCAAGAAACACACACACACACACACACACAAAGTAAGTCTATTTTCTATCAATGCCAACCAAGAGAACCAAGCAACAGTTATAGCTAGACATTACGAGATTAATTTTAATATTTTCTGAAGAAATCTGAAAGCCCCTTGCTGATGAAAAGAGAGATGAGGTTCAGCAAGCAAATTTGTTACAAGTAGTGTTTCAGCTAGATTTGGAGCAGAAGAAGCTTCATTAGAATATAAACCTCTCAAACTCCTCAATAGATACATAATAAATAATCACTGAGTGTATGCTTTGAATACATCTAGGGAAAAAATGGCACGATACCACATTTTGGCTTTTGTCTTATTAGGGAAGTGTCATTTAGCATTAGTAGTCTCATTACTTCAGACTGACTTCACCTGTGGCTGTATTTCTGACAAGAATATCAAGTAGTTGTTCAAGATATTCCACCTGCTGCTTTTAGGATGAAGGCTTAAATATAACAACTTTACTGACTGGCAGAATAGTACCTTTTTCTGTGTCTTCTTTGTCAATGTAACACATCCCTATGGTGAGCTGTTGGCAAAATGTACTTTGCAGTTAATGACAAGAAGTAGCCTAGCATTTAATAAAATTTGTTAATTTTTATGTGAGTTTTCTTATTTGAATTATAATCTCATTTCTCTAATTAGTCATAGTGCATTGTTTAATAGATGTAATAACAATCTAATTCAGCATTTCAGCTTTTAAAAAAAAAAATTCCCTTGTACTTAATTTTGGTTAACACTAGAAAATGAAAAAAAAAAGACTAGTCTAGCCTTAACAGCTCACTTTCTGCATTTCTAGAAGGGCCTGAAGAAAACAGGCTGTAAGCACAGATGGCTGAGATTTGTAGTGTACTAGAGATGACTCAGTTCATTCACTTAACATATCCTTCTGGCCTTTGTAAGGCTAGAGTGCAGTTGCTTGGAAGTCTCTGATGAATCCAGAAAACTTTCCTAAGCTTAATTGAAGATGGAATGCTTGCAGTGTAGTTTCAGTTTCTAATAATGAGTTTTCTTCTCCATAGCTAAAGGACAGTAAGGCCTCCATCTGATACAAAGTCCTTTTGACAATGTCAAAGATAAATAGCTAGGGAAATGTAAGGGAAACTGACTTCCAGAGAGCTGTGGGTTGTCTGAAAGGCAAGCCGAGGGTAGTAAGGTGGACTTTGAAACTGATGTGTGGTAGCATGCTAAAAGCAACTTTAAAACTAAGGAGAAAAGGGTAGATGGACCCAATCTAATCAGTAGAAAGCAGTTACCAATCCAGCTGGTCTTCAGGAGAGGGGAAAACCTCCAGTGAATAGCAGTGGTGTTCAACTTGTATTAAACTGTCCTTAGGGGCCAAAATTTGCAGGACTTGTCCCTTTACCAAACCACTGTACTTAGAGAAATTGAAATAGCCATTTCAGAATTCTTTTAAAAGCAGTTTATGGGTTGTTTCTTCCTCTGTAAACCACTTAGAATGAAATAAGTGGTAGAGATTTTCCTTTCAAGCTTTGTAGTTTGACTGAGATTTTAGGTCAAATGAAATTTGTAAGTATGATGTTTTCTCTGCTGTTTTGTCCTGACTGGTAACAGAATCAGAGCCCACATTCATGCAGAATTCTACTTAGTGTAAAGTAACCAGTACTTTAGGGTTTGTAAAGTACTCTCATAGTCTAATTCACCTGCTTTGAAAATGTCCCTTAAAAAATACCTGAGGTGAAATTTACTAAGCAAAGGAAGCTTTCTCAATGTAATTTTCTATCTGAACTCTGGAAATTCCAGAAATTATATGGTAAAGGGCTTTTGGTAGAAAAGGCAACATTAGGTGTAGAGAGTTCAATGAAAAAGTAAAAAATAAATCCTATTTGGAATAATTTATAACTGGTAAAATATAGCCTGTCCTGACATCAGTGAAATAGCCTTGAAAAAAATATTCTGGGGAACATGGAAGTGTTGGATCCTTGCTCTTTTCCCAATGACAAAGAAGTGTGGCAGAGGCGGCATGGTGTCAGTTTTATGGCCCTGGAAGCTGTGTGCCAGCAGGGCTGCTTTCTATGAACATAGCATTTATGTTTGGGATAGACCACAATAACACACACTGGCAGATCCATTTCTACAACTTTTCTGGGGTTTTTTTGGTCATTATGGTACCTTCAAGGAATAAATATGAACTTTGACCTTTATTTGTAACTCCCCCAATCAAAGGTATGGACAAATTGGTGTGAGTAGTTTAATTATTGTGGTTTAAGAAGTGACTGCTCGTCATTTCAGATTCATTAGCTGATTCTGTATGTGCTCCCAACTTGTTACTAACATAGTAGCTTAAATCTGATGACTGAAATTTTTTAGTTTGTAATCAACTAAGAGTATAAACATGATTATTTAATATGGTACTTGTAACAAATACATTAAAAGTAGAGAATTCAATTTTTTTTCTTGTTTACTGACCATACTTAAAGATGCTCTTGTAGAGTAGGGAAGCATATAATATTATAGGAGAGAAAACAGTGACTTTTTCTGCCTTTTTGTTTTTTTGTTTTTTTTTTTTTCTGTTCAGTGGCCCCAAATTTCCTGTCTTCTCAGACTTGTATTTGACAACTGTACAGTTACTGCCTTATTTAATATTACCACTACTTTTCACAAATTACTTGTTACAATATGTCAGGAAATAGCTTGACAATCAGATCATGTCCTTGCTCTCCTCTTCCAAAATAATTTGCCTTTGCAGTAGCAAAGATTTTAAAAAGTTATAACTTGGTGGTATGTCATGCAGTCCTTTTGTTCTCATTTTCTCTGCCAAAAAGTAGTTAATTAGCTGAATAAAACAGATGTCTTGCAGCGGATCAATACTCTACAATGAAACAGACTTAATACCTGCAGCAATGTATTTACAAGCTTGGGAGAGGTGGAAAAACAGATCATTGAGATAGGAAAGAAAAGGACAAAAAATAGTTTCTCGCTTGTTAATTTGAAAAGGGGAACTTTATTGAAATATGACTTGCCTTTCTAGTACCCTGCAGTAAAACTGGAGTTTGTGGTTATCTTACTTGGTGCATTACCTTTTTGTATGCTTGCAGGGTATATGGGAGTTTTTGTGTGTTCCCTTTGATCCAGGTTGTGGTTGCCATGGTTTAAAGGAATAAATGCAGCAAATAAATCCCTAGTGTTGGGCAACAGGTGACCTCACCTGAAGAGACTAGTCATGGCTCAGGCGGGTGAAGTAACTCTTGCTCCCTACCTTTTGTCATTAAGTGCATTGGAACATTATTCCAGAAGTTCTCTGCTGTGGGTTTTGTAGGGGTTTCTCTAAAAAGTAGTTGGTATTTCCTATTGGCACTGAAAGCAGAGCAAGAAAGAGCAGTCTCAGTCTTTCTCTTCATCACTATGATCTTTAAGTTTTTTTGGTTTTTTTTTTAGCTGTGATTAGCCTATATTTCAAGGAAATGTTATATTCAGCTCAAATATGAATGATTCATCTTTCATTATGTTATTGCACAAATAAATTAATGGGTGATTTCATTCAAAGATGGAGATGATGTGGGACACATTATTTTGTTTTTAAGCCCCCTGTAAACACAGCACACTGCTATATGGCTTGAGAAGACCCACACAGATATTCCATGCATCCCTTAAGAAAATGATCTCCAGGACTCTCATAAGTGCCTCACTGCTGAGCTCTTGCTTCTCCATTTCATAAATAAAAAACAAATGGTTCCCTTGATAAAGAGAATGGGGACAAAATTGCCAAACAGCTGTAATAAAAAGAAAAAGAACATAAACCTTTTAGATGGAGCTCATGGGTTCTGCTCCCCTCTCTACTAGTGTTAATACAAACAAACAGTGCTAGTTTCAATATAGCTGTGGCACAAATGCAACACTTACTGGCTCACAAGAGCAATTGATGAGGCTGAATTTTTTTGTTAGCTTTCTCTTTTGTATGTCTTCTGTTGATCAAGATAACATCTCCGATTTTTACTACTGCATCTTAATGTTTTTTATTAAGATATTTAATGCATGGAATGCAATGAGTGAGAAAAATTACCACTATATGTAACTCTCAGCAGCATCTTTAGATATGCAGATCCCTCTCAGAAATGGTATTATCTAGAGTTTTCACAGTGGTGAACCAAAGCTTCCTTTGGCACTGAGAGAAAAGTGTTATGAAAATCCCCTTGGTGAAACTGCAGTCATGATAGATTTAGAATTTACTTTTATACTGCTGTACAGATTCTGAATGAAACATATAAGAAAAATATGTGGTTTTTTTGAATAGGGTACAAGTTGAACAGACCTTTAAAAAAGATAAAAATTGGCAAGGTACTGTGAGGCTCAAATTATGTTACTGGGTTACCTATTTTGGGGTAGAGGTCAGAAAGAAAATCACAATAATTATTTTGCCTTTTACAGATGATCTTGGTAGCAAAAGGCAGTTTCAGATAAGATTAGATCTTTTATTCAATGAGTCTTTCAAAGGAAAAAAGGGTTTTAGCCTGGGGCCCTGATGTAACTCTTCACTGACTACAATCATGCAGAGGTTTTTTCATTATATTTCCACTCTCACTTGTCTGAGTGTGGATTGAAAAGGATGTGCCCGGCAAGCTGGTACAGATGGCTGTGTTCTTGGCTATTGAACAGGAGTAATTGGTGTTTTCTATTCCATATATGCCCTTACATTGTCCATATCTCGGTAACTGAATGCATTGAACAATCTACGTAATATATGTTGCAGGTTCTTTTGCCCCCTGATCCTTTTCCCTGGAGGGGAAAGATGTGCAGCATGTTGTCTTGCTCTGGGAGCATGGAAAACAGATTTTAAGAGAACCTCCTGGGTCACCAAATCTCATCTCTGACTGTTGCAGAAACCTATTTTACATAATACTCTTGTGAGCTGAGCAAGCTCCAGTCTAACATCAAACTTCTTTGGGCTGCTAGTGGAAAACTGTTATACTACTTCTATATAAGGATTGTAAATCTTTCATTTTGAGCTGCAGATTTCTTTGCCCTGTTTTTTGCCTGTTCCATCTTGTGATCATGTTGCTCTTGATCTTAATTAGCTTTTTCCTTCTAGACTTTCTGTCACACTTACTGAATTTATAGACACCCATCTTTCTCTTAGCATATGCTTTGGTAGGCTGTTGTACTGTTAGTACAGGTTTGACTATGTTTGAGATAATTGTTATTTCGTGAAGCTTAAAGCTGAGAAAAATAATTCCAAATGGATTTAATTTTTCATTTCTTGCAATCATTAAATTGAACTACAGCAGAATTAGTGCTGTACTGAACTATGACAAAACCCTTCCTCAAGGTTTGGGTAAGAAATCTACTATATATATATATATATATATTTTATAATATCCATTGCCCAAACTTTTAATAGGATTCAGTTTAGTCTCCTGTCCCTCTTTAGGTAAGACTTAAGAATAATCCTACTGGCTTAAAAGGAATCTCTGTCAAAAATAGTTCCACATGAAACAGGGGAATATGTTTTTCTGAAGCATAAAGTTCTTGCTAATGGCAAGTCAGGGGTGAGGTTGTCCTGCCTCAGTCTGGGACATGAGAAGAGTCATCAAAGCAGTACAGCTGAAACTCTCTGCCTTAGAGTAAGTCTCTTGGTGGCTGCAGGTCTATAAATACCTGGAAATGCCTCCATCTGTGCCATTCTCGGCATAAGACAAGGCCACAGTGTTTACCCAAGTGCAGGGTTGTGGGATGGGGCTGCAGTGCTGAGTTTGGAGGTTGGGCTGCTTGGTGGTGGGTTGCCACTAGGCACAGATCTTCCTCTGCTCCCCATGCAGGACTCTGCATCCTCTCCTCCCCATGCATCCATACAGGACTGCTGCTCTAGAGTATGTCTGGCTCACAGAAAAAAAAGAAAGAAAAAAGAAAAAAAAAAAAAAAAAGCAGAATTGACCTGATTGTTGAATATGATGTTGAGTCACAGGCTGGAAAAGAGGCCATTCTGCTGCACTTCAAATTTATGAGAAACTAGGGCAGTTCAGTGGAAAGGGCTGGGGAACTTTAGTTTTGTGTTTGACACTAGACCTGTCAGGTTTGTCTGCAACTTAGTATGACAATGACTGTCACAGTGTGTCTGCATAGTGTTGATCTGTGGCAAATGATCCATGGTTTTGGAAAAATACACTTATTTCTACTGGGTTTATACAGAATGCCTGAACTCTTTCTTGGTAAATTTTCTTTCTGATGGTTATACTTCCAAGGAGTTTTGAATGTTTTTTGTTAAGATGTTTAGGCTGATTCAGAAGTCTTCCTCTTTGCAATTTGCTTTTTCAAACAGTTGTTGGAAACAGGGAATTAGAACCTCTTCAATCACTACTTGCTTGCAAAGGTCTGGGTCTAGAAGTGGTCAGCAGATCTGATTTTGCTCCCTCATTGAATTAAGGAAACATTATGGATAGCATCAAATTAGTGATTCTCTTTTTGAACCATTTCTTACTGTGAATAAATGTGGGGTTTTTAATCCATCTGTTCCACTTACATGATGGATGCTCATCATAAGTCCTATTCTCATGTCAGGTATAAAATACTCAAAGAAAACTTGGGGTTTCACCTGTTTCCATAGCAGAAGGCAGTCTGAATTTTGTAGAACTGTTGTTTTGGCTTGCTGAGTGTATAAATAGAAGTGTATTTGAGAATAATTTTTTATATATCATTTGGACCACACAGTGCAAATATTTCTGTATTGGAAAGGGTTATTTCTGAAGTTCTTTCAGTTAGAAAGTCTCCTATTCTAAGAGAGACATCATCAAGCCTAAAATTTAGCTGTCACTTCTTGGTCAAATTAGTGTGACTTTGAAAATGTTACCAGATCGTCATGTTTTAAATTAGCATCTATCTTTCATTCACTTTTGTGAGCATGGACTGCATGTGATACAGACAGCTTGGAATTAAATCCTTTTTTCTCTTTCCTATTACTATGTTCCTAAACTAGCTCAGCTGTGGGTTTTGCCATAGAAACGTTAATAAGCTTCACTCTTACTGTCTGATCTGTCCCCCAAAACACATAAACATTCTTTGTTTAATATTCCCTTTACTATTCATTGTTAAGTCAGCATAAGAAAATAAACCTTAAGTCTCCAGTTCTGTTAAGACCTACTGATAAACGGATATCCTTTTGCTCCACTGAACTCTGAGCATGTTCACTTTGATGGATTCCTTTTGCTCTTCCTTCTGCTAATGTTGTTTGATTTTGGGGGGAATAAAATGATCACTTTCCCATCACAGTTCAATTGGTTAAATGCATGATATAATTTTTAAATGTTTTAAATTTTTTTTTAATTTAACAGGAAATTACGGGGAAAGTGGAATGGAAGCCTTCAAAGAGTTGGCTGCCCAAGAGGGTCTCTGCATTGCTCACTCTGACAAGATCTACAGCAACGCTGGTGAAAAGAGCTTTGATCGCCTGCTCCGCAAGCTGCGAGAGAGGTTACCCAAGGCTAGAGTGGTGGTTTGCTTCTGCGAGGGAATGACAGTGAGGGGGATCCTCATTGCCATGCGGCGTCTGGGAGTGCTTGGGGAGTTCCTGTTAATTGGAAGGTAAGGCTCTGAGTGTGCCTTCTCTGCCTTTCCTCTCCCTCTTGTCCTTAGGCAGGCCTTTGATTTCAGAACTGTGCAGCTTAGTCTACTAGTAATTTCCATACTTAATTGTCTAAGAAATGAAAAAAAGTGGCAAGATGGTAGAGCATATTCTCGGGGAGGAGATATGAAAGTGTATGCCAACTTGACCAGGGGTGACATCTTCTGCTGAACTAAATGTTAATTAGTAGCTCTTTTATATGGAATTATGACATTACTGGTTTTGTGCTTTTGCACACTCTAGAGGAATGTTTCATGGATAGATATGTAGACCTGAAGTAGGGAGTGAAGACTTCTGGTTTCAGCCTGTGATCTGCGGCATGTGACAAAATTTTAAGTGACTCCTCATAATTTGAAACTCCAATTACCAAGTGGTTTTGATTATTGGAGCTTTTTTCCAGTCTTACAATTACAACCTTGCACTCTGAGTTGTACACTCTACTGTGATCTTTGCTGTTGAAAGCTGGGGCACTGATATTTTGTGGGATGGTTTGGTTTTTGAAACATCAAACTTGCTGATGGTTAAATGAGTATGTATGTGTTTTTATATCACCAGAGTAACAATGCAGATGTGTGTTAGACAGAAAAAGGCTGTTTTTATCAAAATGAGAATGATTGCTTTGCTCTACTAGAGTTTATCTTTTTAGGTATTCACTGAAATATGGTAACTTTTGTTCTGTCACATACTTTATCCATAATTCCATTTTTGTGATAATTCTTATTTTGACACTTCTTTGACTTTCATCTTGATTTCTGCAATGTCTTTGTCCATTTTTGTGTCTTGATGATCATTGCTTAAATGATGATGATGGATATTTTCTTTCTTCTGTGTTAGATTGATAATGTCTGCTTTAATCCTCCTATTTACCCTATTTCTTTATTTGTAATTTTAACATTCCTTAAAGAAATGCTTAAATTAATTCCTTCAAGGCCTTTGTCTGTCTTTTCCATGCCTACTTAGCTTCTGTTTTAATCTGATCTTGTCATACTTTTTTGTCCCGTTCTTCATCAAAAGTCTTTGTGTCTGTCATTGTTGTGACTGAGATCCTCTCCTTTTGCCCTGTTCTATGGTATTGTCTTCCCCTGACTATATTGCTCCTCAAAACCCAGAGTTATATGATTTCTACAAGTCAGATACTGCCTCTGGCCTAAGGAATAGACTGAAAGCATTAAGTCACTCTCATCAATTTTTTGTTGCAGTCTTGGTTTGCAATCTATTTGAAGCTGAGGTTCTCGAGTATCTCTAGAAGGTTGTGAAGATAAGATAAAGCACATTTGGAGAACCATCGGCACTAAAACAAAACAAAGAGTGAGGCTGTATTAAAAAAGGTGTGCTCCAGATTGTGCACGTGCGGTTCAAGTGCATCTTTTAGTTTGCATCAATTGAAATTAATAATTGAAGGCTTTGGGAGTGACACTTTCTACATATGGGTTTTCAATGAATAGAAGAAACTGAATAGAATAAAATTAGTCGCAGCATCCCTGGCTTTTAGTAAACACCCTGACGCTTTGTGCAATGCTGTGCTTTCTTTGTGTACTGTCACCATAACAGTGTCTCACTGTTCACTGATTTTGGTGCTCCCTCTTGATTCTGATCATGCAGAGAACCAAATAAATTAAACCTCGTACCTAAAACCACAAACATTGGTTTCCTATTAGAACACTTGATCCCCTACTCTGAGGATATGGGATATATAAATTTTGACTTCCTTACCAAACATAACACTGGTCCATACATTTGAATTGTTTGTCTTAGAATTTTTCCAACTGTGTAGTTCTGAGCTTTTTTCAGAAATGCTCCCCTATTAGTGGAATAATGGAATTTCTTTGGAAATCACAATGTATTTTTCAGGTAGATTTTCACATACCCTTCCTTCATGCTGGTAATCAAGTATGGGAGATTCCTTTTTAGGACTGAGTGGGTTCTGTCAACTGTAAAACAGGCTGGTTATTGCTTTGCATAGTCTGGATTGTGCACAACAGCTGGTAGAAATAAAAAGTATTAAAGGGCTTGCACATGTTCTTATGTGCTTGCAAAACTAAAAGAAAAGAAGTTTTCTTTGAATTGTCCTAATTAAGTGATTTTAAAATATGGCAAATTAGCAAACTTGTGAATAAGTAAGTTGCAGTGGAACTGCAGTGCTATGAATTTGGTCATCTATATACAAACAGGAATGAAGGCACACATTAACGTTACTTTGATGTGCTATTTAGTCTTTTTTATTCAAGTACCCAGCTAAGCAAAAAACTAACAGCCTTTTAAGAACATTGTTTTAATTGAGGGAAGTGGGAGTGAATGTGAAATCAAGACTTTTTTTTTTTTTCAATAATGAGCTAAACAAAGCTTTTAGTTTACTCACAGGTTTATTATCAGCCACATTTTATCAACCTCATACTTTGCTCTGACTCACTGTAAAGAGGAAGCCTTTGCAAAGGAACACCTGGCTAAATAGTTCTCTTCCTGCTACATCTTCAATGTTGCTATTTATCAAAGTAGACAGGAACAGCTTAGCCTAACTAAATTCATGCTATCAGAAAGAAAGCTTGAAACTAAATTTGACTTCTGTTTAATCTAAAGTTCAGTCTCTGTTACTACTGGAAGTGGGAGTCTGTTTTTTAGTGAGAAGGGAATTTTTTCCTCTGAATCAGGAGGGAAGCTGGAATTAAGACAGTACAATAGATGAGGTTACAATCCTGCCTGAGGCAGAATGGCAGATATTCTGAAATTGATAGTGTTGAAATAAAGCAGTGAATCAGTGAGAAAATTCATTAAACTATGAAATGATGATAAATTTTAAAAGGTACTGGAATGAAAGGGAAAGAAGGCAAAGCTTGGTTATGGCTTTCTGTATATATAAAAATAAAATATTAGAATAGAATTAGAATAGAATTGGAGTAAACAAAGCCCAAAATTATGCTAAAAATTTAACTTTACTCTAAAGGGAGTTTGGGTGATAGCTCTTTAAGCAGAAATTAGTTTTGATGTGAAGAGATTATGTTGGAAGATGCTCAACTTCATGTATCTAATAATGTTTATGCAGGCCACTGGGTTTTATATTACTTAATAAGCATCAATTAGGTTTTGTGAGAATCTTCCAAGGCTGATGAATCTCCTAGATATCCCCTGAGATCATGCATCAAGAAAAGGTATATAACTGGCTTTTCAGCATCTGTATGGGTAATGCAAAGCAGATGAAAAACAAATGAAATAACCAGTTTTAAGTGATGCTCTGAGGTCACTGGAGAAGAGAAATCTTTAGATAAATAATTGGAAATTAAAATGCTCTTTCACAATTTGTTCTCAAACTCCTAAGCTCAGTGGTTTGTGTAAAAGTATGAGGAACTTTATGAAGGAAGGGTTATATTAGTGCACATGCTGTTTTTCAGTACAGTCCTTTGTAAAGGACTAGGTACTGCTTTACTTCTGTCAGCTTTCTGATGCTTTAGAGTCTCCATTGATGTTGCTCTGTAAGCTGTTGTAGAACCATAAATTTGAAGTGCCAGTAGAGCCATCTCTCCTGAAAGTTGGAATGCTTAGCAGTGAAGGTATGGTTGGATTCTCTGCTGTCAACCCAACAGGAAGGGCAAGTCCGTTCTTTCTATGTATTATATATAACTCATTTAGCTTAGGATGAAAGAGATTTCAGAGTGCATACTGCGGTGAATTTTTTTCTGACTGTCCCCCTTCAAAAGGCAATATTAATAATGGGTTTGGCATTTAAATTCACACTTTCTAAAATACTGACAAGGCATTATCACTGTAAGCTGTTCAGTCCTATTTTTTTACATTGTGCATAGGTGGAACTTGATTGCATCCAAGTGCAAGAGTAAACAAGTTGTTGGCAAGTTGACGCAGAAATATGACCTGATGTGGTCAATCCTTGGGCAGCAGGGTGTGTGGGAGGATTTTGGCAGACACCTAGTGCAGTTATCACCTTCCAAGGCCTGGGACTTTATGGCAGAACAGACATGTAATCCCATTGAATTGGTGCAGCATTTGACAGAGGAATGCTTTGCCTACCCCAATAAGACCCATCAGTTCCTTAGCACTGAGACTTTTGAGCCTTTTTCAGCTCCATCACAGCAGAGGAAGGAGGGCCCCTGCACTTGAGGACACCATGGCTAAGGCAGGGACCCAAACCCTATCTATAATAATCACCCCAGTTGTCAAAAAGTGGTAGCAGCAATTGACAGGTCCATAATGCCATTTAGTGAGGGAGGAGGAAGAATCTGGTCAGGAAGCTAGTCTTTCAGCAAGGAAGCAGGAGAAGGAAGTGACAGAAGTTTCTCACTATTTGAATCTATTTTAATTGGCAAGAAATTGTTCTAATTTTCCCCACGTTGAGTCTCTTGCCTCAATAGTATTTTAACTTGTGAGATTTTTTTTCTCCCTGTTTTCTATCTTCGTCCTGTTTGGTAGGGTAGCTGGCAAGTGGCTGGGTGAGCATTTGGCTGCTGACCAAAGTTACAGATGACATTGTTTGCACTGCCAAAAGCATGAGCTTATGTATTTCTCTTTCATTCAGTCCTGAGATCACAAACAACATAAGAGTACCACAATACCACCTCACACATGTGGCTCTTGCTCCCTGATGAGTCCCTGGTGCCAGCAGCTCATGCATGACTTACAAAATGACTGAGAATATTCTACTGTTCACATAATATCCTTTATAAGGGAGATGGCCATCAGAGGATATGACTGCACTTTTAAGTTTGACTAGCTGAAAGAAATATGCTGTAGTCTGCTCTCCAATGCACCATGTCTTCATTTGCCACATGGGCTGCCCCATGTTTATGAAAAATCAATGGCAAATGTCCACATTCTCCCAAAGCAGCTGATATGTTTTGCAAGACCAATGTGTTTAATTCCATTAAGAAAAAAATTTGCTATTTTTGGGTATTTAGGAGATTACAAAGAAATCAGTAAGAATCAAAAATATATTGTCAAGGGAGAGAGAGCCTTGTGCTAGCCTTGCCTTGTGCTAGCACAGATTATCTAGGATAGTTTTGGCCTTATAAAACCAACAAAAATAGTAGATATAGTAGGGTGTTGCTCATTATACTGTTTTATGACAACTTGCTATGAATGGGAATGTGTTAAGAAAACTGGTAGTAATCCAGCACTGCCAAATGTATATGATTGAACCCAAACCATTCATATTCCATGTGCTGTTATTTGAGAGGGCAGTCTGGGTGGTAAAACTCAGTGGTTTGAAAGTACAAAGTAAAAATGACAACACAATTGGCCTGCTGAAAAGAAAAAGGAAAAATAATAATTTAAGACCCAAAGGTTTGCTTTCCATGCATTTTGCTGCAGGAAGAGGACTGGTTTTTCTTCCTGGTACCTCTTTGATTGAAGATGTTTAGAATTACTACTTTTAATGCTTCTGTTGTTGTTGACACTCCAAGTTAATGGAAGATTATGTTTAAATAAGTGTTTAGATATTATCAGAGGTTTAGCTGGGTTTGGATTAAAATTCCTGTATTAAAATAGAGGTCGATTCTGTGAAATGCTGAAATAAGTAACTATCATTTTTCAAATACTTTCAGAATCTAACTGAAATTGGCATTTAAGCAAAGTATTGTAAATTAAGATAGTCCCAACTGGCAACATCAGACCATTTGATGAACATTATCAAGGTTTGTAATAGAATCCACTGCTGACTTTAAAGTCTGAAATCTTAGAACATGTCCATAGAAAATTTTATACCGTATTCATAGTTCATTTAGTTGTTGCAGTTTATCACCTGTTTGCTATGACAAGAATTTATAATCTGCGTGGATGGAACAGAATTACATGATGCAAGAAGACTGAGCAAGCAAATTTTGTTTACCCTCTAACTTACAATAACATGAATTCATGTTGAAATGCAATTGCATATTAAGTGTCAATAAAATAGCAGTATATTGGAGCAGAACTGCATTTTGAGTCTTACTAGAAAAAGCAATGCTCACTTTTACAGAGACAAGAAAATACAAGAAGGATACATTATTTTTATGGTAAATGGGATTTATGTATTGCAGTGGGTGATTTTTAATATATGGGGGTGTTCTTTTCTCTTTTTACTTCTTGCTTCTATGTGATGTGAGTCAAACTAGGTTTTATATGTAATAAAATCTATTTCATATGGGCAGAATTAGTTTTAAAAACATGTATTAACCCTTAGCTATATCTGTGTATATACCCAGTGCTTTAAATGAGGATTAAATTAATGAGAATTTTTGCTTTATGCAATGAAAATAGGCACAGAGGAGTGAATTTCAGCCAAGTGACTCTGTTATTCCTAGTTCTTCACAGAAGACTCTTACACACAATTTTCAGTATGGTGTTTACTAAAAAGGTAAAGTTCACTTTAGAGGAAACATCACATCACCAACAAGTCTGAGACTCTTCCAGCAGTCCATGTAAATTCCTGCCCACATTTCCAGGAAAGGTCCCATACTGATAGACATGAAACATTAGTTCTCCAATACCTTGAAGACATAGGCAAAAGCCTAAACCATTCATAACAGTCTTCTGGGTCACTTTTTCCTTATGATTTACAGTTTTCCTTATCGTTACAGTTTTCTGTCTTCACACGCCAGTGTACCCAAAGACTTCTTGAAAGAATCATGTTTATAGGGATTTAAGGTTGTAGGCCATGCAGATGTAAAATGATATGTGTAAACTGTGCTTGAGTCTGCTTGCAGACTATTTGTGGTAAGAAATAGAATATAAGGTTCATAAAGTAATTTTGGATATCTTTTGTTATTGGACAACTGTCATATGTCACTCTGATGTCTATACAGAAGCTTAAATGAAAAAGTGTCCGGGCTATTGTTCAGAAGACTGGATGTCATGGATTACAAAAAAAGAAATATGGTGTTTTTGCAAAACCAGAACACATATATAAAACTATAGTAGAGGCATCATTAATTATTAAAATACCAATTTATATGTTAAGATGTTTTAATAAAGCAAATAACCAGATTTTTTTGATATAAAAGCTTTTTGGGTCAACAACCAGGATGTGAAAACATGTTTTAAAGGAATATACACTGTTTAATGGTAGCCATTAATGTACCTTTTTCATAAGTGAGAGGAAGTAAAGGACGAATGTTTCTTTGCTTCTGAAGATGTAATGCAAAAAGCAAAGGAATGCTATCTTTTATTTGCTTAAGTCACTGCAATAGGAGAGGCTAAACAAAAGCTTACAATTATGTGTCTTAAAAGCCTTACCAAATGTGATGCTTGAACTTTATGATGGTAAAACTTGTGGGGAAAAAACCCTCACGTGTCCAGATTTCTTGATAACTTCCACGATTCTAGGGTAGTTTATGTTTTTTACTTGGCAAAGGAAAGCTAAGATTTGGTTCAGTGTTTTCAAATTGTCTCGTCGTGGGTTCTGCAGGGAGAGTTATTTAAGCTAGTAGTGTCTACGTGAATGCAAGGAAGAACAAACCTTCACAGAAATAATATACCTTTAAATTTTTTGCAAAGTTTTCCAACCCTGAAAATGTGCAAAAGTTTAAGATCTGCTCGTTTTTTATGAACAAATATGG